>WOUI01000289.1:0-44528 GCA_012184565.1 Aspergillus floridensis | reverse complement strand
CTCTTTCTCTCAGGCTGGTGGTGTTGAGCTTTTTCTTGATTGTTTGCAGTGTGGGCGGTGGGGGGGGGGGGGGGGTGGGGGGGGGGGGAGATCTCGAGCAATGACGAGGAAGAGGCTTTGAATTGTAGTTGAGCTGATTGCGTTTGATTTCTTTTCTTTTCTCCTTTTCCTTTTCTTATTGTCCAAATGTTCACAATGACGGAAAGGCAGCTAGGATGCGATGATGGCGAGAGAGAGCAATTATTCCCAGTGGACCAATCGCCCGATTAAATAACAATTAAACACCGTCTTGGCTGGGCTGGATTGAACCACACGCGTCGCCGGTTAATGCCACACCCATCCATCCACCCATCATCCTCTTTCTCGCTCGTTCTCTTCCGTCCCCCCTTTCTTAATTATTATTATTATTGGGAGGACGCGATAATTATTCTACAACTTACCCCAATCAGCGGCAACCTCATTTCCAATCTCTTCTAGTCTTCTAGTCTTCTAGTTACCTAGTAGTTAGTGTAGAGTCCGATTTCTAGTCGTAGTGATTGACTCGGAATAGGGTCAATGTCTCTGTCCCCACGGTCGCTACAGTTATCCTTTGCAGATCTTGACCTCAGGTCACTAATCTACTTTGTTGGAGATGATATGACGATGATGATGATGATGGTGATGATGAGGAGTAGCTATTTTCTACGTTAATTGCTCTTGCTCTCCTCCTCCTTGATTACACTACTCTACTAATAGGTATACTAGTCGTAGTCAGTTCATTATCTAGACTCCTTTCTGTCTGGGCTTGTCCTTCACTGCCATCCCCACTCTTTTTCCTCTCTCTCCGTTCTTCAAGTTGAACTAACCGCTCCTTAATCATCGCCTTCCTTCCTTCTCGGGCTCTGTCTTTCTCCCCTTTCCCCTCTCAATCTCTCCACCCTATCTTTCCTCTCCTCCCTTTCTCTTGACCTCCTTGAACTTGAATCCACTCGAACGAACTTTTCTCGAAGGTCTTCATTATTGACTTTTGCTTCCATAGACGGTTTAGAACCAGACGAATTGCAGCTTTCCCGGTAGACCACCTGCTGGTTCATCTTCAATTACGCCCGCTGCAAAGTTCCACGAACCACACCCCCCTCCACCCCCCCTGATCCTCTCTCCCACACACTACATCGGCACATCCCTCCCCTCCTATCGACCCTCTTCCCACCCCCCAGTCTGCTTCTTTAAGCTTGGCCTGTTCACTAGACCCGCCGTTGCTGTGGACTGCCCTTTAGGCGCCTTTACTCTGCGCAAAACTCCCAACGACCTGGGCCCGACCTCTTGACCCTTTGGCAAAGAAAATTGTGTTGTTGCTTGCTCCTTCGACCCGCTTGTCACAGCTCCTGTTGGGATAGCTACGATCACCGTTTCTCTTTCCCCCTTCCTTACCCCCCCCATATCCCAGCATAATACAGAACAAAGCCTACCAGGATGGCTTCAAAGGTACGCCTTTCTCCCGCGTTCTAAGTTTCCCGTCTCTGGGCTCCCTTTCCTTCCCGCCTCCTATTTCTCCGATTTACTACTTCGCCGTCGAACCTGTAGCAACGCAGCGCCATCACGACAAAATACTTACAATTGCCTTCAGTTTCTTCGAGAATACAAGCTAGTTGTTGTCGGTGGTGGTGGTGTGGGAAAGTCTTGCTTGACCATTCAATTGATTCAGAGTCACTTCGTGGACGAATATGATCCGACGATTGAGGGTGAGCAGCCACCATGCTTTGCCGTCGCCGACCGATTGCGCAGCTAACCTAGCCTTTCCCTTGCAACAGATTCGTACCGCAAGCAGTGCGTCATTGACGATGAGGTCGCTTTGTTGGATGTTCTAGATACTGCCGGTCAGGAGGAATACTCGGCGATGCGCGAACAATACATGCGGACTGGCGAAGGCTTCCTTCTCGTCTACTCGATAACGTCGCGTCAGTCATTCGAAGAAATCATGACATTCCAACAGCAGATCCTACGAGTCAAGGACAAGGACTACTTCCCCATCATCGTCGTCGGAAACAAGTGCGATTTGGAGAAGGAAAGAGCGGTCACAGAAGAAGGTAGGTTATCGAAGCCAGGGTAATTCATTGCGACGCAAGCTGACGAGCGATGTTCTTCATTTCCAGAGGGCGAGGCGCTAGCACGGCAGTTCGGCTGCAAATTCATCGAAACCTCCGCCAAGTCTCGCATCAACGTTGAGAACGCTTTCTACGACCTCGTGCGCGAAATCCGTCGGTACAATAAGGAGATGTCCTCGTACCCGTCCGGAGCAGGCGGCTTCGGCTCCCGTGCCCCCGAGGGCAAGATGGACGTCAGCGAGCCTGGCGAGAGTGAAGGGTGCTGTAAATGTATTATAATGTAATGAACAGGCGTTGGATTGAAAAGGATACACACATGTTGAGATTCGGAAGGAAACAAAACATTATACCTCGGCAGGAAGCGAGATCAGCGATACCCACCATCGTGATGCGGCATGTGGCTTGTCGACGCGTTTGGACCGTGCTATTATACCAGATGAGGCTCCTCGACCCGATGATGACTGCTCCCGCCCTCATGCCGCCATCCTCTCCATGAACGTTCGATTCCCCTTCTGTTTCTCTGTTCTTCTATTTTTTTTTTCTTCTTTCTTTTTCTTCCCTTTTCTTGATCATTTATCACTTCTTATTTTATTTGCAAGATTGGCCACTTTTTTCAATCTGGGTTCTTTTTTTTTTTAACGATATTTCGATCTTGGAAAGGATGGGGAGGGGTGTGGGAAAAAGAGCCTGTTCGTTAGATCTTGTGCATTCTATCTAGGTATATGCTATTGCTGTCGCTAGCATTCTGTTCTATTGTTGGCTTTCCAGGGCTGCCCCCCTGTCCTTCCGTCGCCCGTTTCCCATCGATGTTTTTGCGTGCCTCTCGTCGTCAGGCATCTCGACCTCGACCTCATTTCAACTTAATGCTTAGTTTGCTCCGTCATTTTCCTGCCAGTCGACCCATGTTGACCCTTTACCACGCATTCGCCATATCTTTTTGTGTACATCTTTTTCTCCTTCGGAGACGGTGCTGTACGGGGATTTACGTGGCGTGGGGCTCTTCGAAGTCTGTTAGGAATGAATATTGCCTGATTCTTACGTTCTGCTTGGTGTCTTAGCCATATGGCTTGAGTTTTCAAATCGATATGGTATGTGCCTGTCAATGTAGTCAAGTGACGGAGCAAGTCTATCGTTGTCCTTATTTTTCCTTTGGTGTGTGTACATTCAAGGTATAGTGTAGACTTCCTGTCTTCTTACTTAGCAGATTCCTGGGTTTGCTGAGTTTTGGTCAATATGATGGAACGACTGTTTCGAGAGTGCCTTTGCCTCGTTCATTTGAGACTCTGGTCAAGTTGGCTGATACCATTGTCTACTGGATAAGGAGATAACATGGATGTCACAGCGGACGGTCCGACGGGGCCGGGGCCTTCCCGGCAAAACTAGATTTATCTATATCCCCCCGGAATTCTAGCTACGGGGTTGACTGAGACGCTTTTCTAATCTTTTGCGTCCATCTCTCTTTTGAATTTTACTTCTCCTCCTCAGCATCGGAAGGCGGATCCAACTCATCCTCGCGGGCGACCTTCTTCCCCTGGACCTCGCGCTCGACCTCGGGGATCAGCGCGTCCATCAGCTCCTTGTCGGTGCCGACCAGCGTCACGGTGTTGCGCTTGTTGCCCCAGCGCGGGTAGCTGCCGACCTTGACGCCGCGGTCGGCGACGCGCGCGGCCAGCTCGGTCAGGTAGCCGGCCACGGTGCTCTCGGGCAAGGGGGTGCTGAACAGGTACCGGTAGATGCCCTTGCCTTCTTCCGGATTGACCAGCCGCGGCAGCAGCGTCGGCTTCAGGTGCTCCAGCAGCCGCTCGAACAGCCGCGGCACCCCCGGCAGGATGTGCACATTGCCGTTCACGATCGCGATCGGCACCCACATGTCGTCCGCCACGAAGATGGCCTGCTCGTCTTCGGGGAGAGCCGCGTCGTGCGGCAGCTCCACCATCCGCAGCTTGGCCGTTAGGCTGGCCGACGGCGTGTCCCAGTCGAAGGTCGGTTGCATGGGGTGCGGTTTCGAGAGGAGCTTCATCCGCTCGAAGGCCGGCGTGTGTAGTTTGAGCGGCAGGGAGAAGGCGCGCGCGATCGAGGCGTAGGTTATGTCGTCGTGGCTTTTTGGAGAGGGGGTGGGGTGTTAGTTTGGAGGTGGTTTGAGGGGAAGTGGTTGAGGGGGGGCCTGTCAGGCAGTACGTACGTCGGTCCAATGCCTCCGCTGGTCACCACAAAGTCGTACCGATCACTCATGCGCCGCACCGCTTCGATGATCTCGCTCTCGTCGTCCGCGATCACCTCCACGCGCTTCAGTTGGATGCCCAGCGAGAAACACCATTTCGCGAAGAAGGCGGAGTTGGTGTCTATTGTCTGGAGGATTTGCGGGGAAGTGGTTAGTTGGATGGTTCTGTTGGTGGGAATGGGTTTGCGTCGCAGAAGGGTTGGGTTGGTTGGATATGGACACACCACTTCAATCTCAATTGAGGAGGAGGGTGGCGTGCGGTGGTAAATAAACAGTGATTGAAATAGGATAGGCTGGATACTGAGAATAAGATACTTACCTTGCCTCCAAGTACCTCGTCGCCAATGATCAGGCATGCCGCGGTGTGGATGGTGCGTTTGTTCTTCGGGAGTACGGATGATGTCATATTGAAGGATGGGGATGGAGCCCGAGTTCCAAGTGCTGAGGCAGAAGTGAAAGCAATTGAGCTTGCAAAAGATGGATTGTTGAGGGCTGGCCGGGTGAGATGACGCGTGAGTTGACTGAGTCGACTGAACATCGAGGATGGAGGTTGAGAGGAACGAAAGCAGGTCGGAGTGAGTGGATTTCAGGCGGACTAAGTATCAAGCGTGAGCGGGGAGGGGGAAAGGAAAGAAAGTGAGAAACAGAAAGTCTGGAGGGCCGCCAACGGAGGTTCGAGCGGGTGGGGAAGAAAATAGCGGGCGGCCGGCAACCCGTTCCCATTCCATCATTCATCATCCATCCATATCCCACTTGGAGCTAAGTTGCCTTCTCGATCGACATCTTCTGCTCCATTTCTGATACCCCCTCTGATTCACGTGCCTTCATCGCTGGTTGTTCGTTGCCAGCCTCAAACAATATATCGTGTGGTTAAACCTGGTGAGGTCGTTATCATACCAACAAGATGGTGAGGACACATGCCCCCGCATTCCCTCCCCCTCCTTGCCCTCCACCGATAGCTCGTGATGTTGACACCCTCTCCTCTCCCAGTCGGAATCTCGTCTATATTCCTTCTCGCCGGAGACGAAAGAGAAGCTCCGCAAGTTTCGCTTGGGGACCTCACGCGCCAAAGACCCGCAGGCTGTTATCTGTAGGGCTCCGTTCCACTTTGTTGTTGCCTTTTCCCGCGCCCGTTCGAAACCTCCCTCGCCGAATTGAAGGATGATTTATGCAGGCATACTCTGTGCTTCTGTGGTAGCGGCGTCGATGGGAAAATGAGCTGCCTCATATCGAAGGTGTTCGTGCTGACTGGTCGGGTCGACAGATGTAATCGACAACAAGAGCCAGGAAATCCGCCCCGAGGATGGTGAAGTCTACACGAAGATGGAAGATCTCGCCGACGAGCTTCCCGAGACGTCGCCTCGATTCATCCTTCTCAGTTACCCGTTGACCTTGGTTCGTTGCCTCCTTCCCTTGGTTTCTGCTATGGTAGCTCATCGCGGGTCGCTAACATTGCGTCTCCTATTCTTGTCTAGTCGTCCGGCCGTCTCACCGTCCCCTATGTGATGCTCTACTACCTCCCCGAGAACTGCAACCCCTCGCTGCGGATGATGTATGCGGGTGCCGTCGAGTTGATGCGCAACACCGCCGAGGTGAACCGTGTGATTGAGGTGGAGAGCGAGGAGGATATCGTGGGGATCGAGGCCAAATTGCAAAGTCAGAACTGAGTTGGCGGCCTGGGGGCGGAGGATGAGGTGTTGGTATATATCATCTTTCGGGCTCGGGTCTCCTTCGTGGGTCTTCGGCCTGTCTTTTCTTTTGAAATCATATATCAAGCGCTTTTTAATGGAATATTTAGCGGTGTACGCTGTTGCTTTTGAGGTTGAAAACTCTTGGGCTGGGGATGGGTTCTGGTTTTGCTGGTGAGCTTCTGGTCTCTCTGGTGAGGACGCGGACCTTGAGGTTGATATTGTTGTACCGGACGGGATAGACTGTTGCACGATTACTGGATCTGTAGAGCTGTCAGCCTTGCTCTAGGCGTTGCTGCTGACTGCAGGTCTGACGCAACAGCCATCCCTCCTCCAAGGGCAACAAGAAGGATACTACCAGAACTGAGATTTAGATCCAGACTCCCTTATGGCGGTAAGCGTGTTCCCAGTCGCACTACTCCGACTGTAACAAGGCACAATTAAGAACTCGACTATCGGCCCCTCTGCAATAAATGCCTCAGGCGGCAACAAGGTGGCCCGCATCTATAAGGAAAACCCGTAACCAAAAAGACCAGCCCGGTACTCGATGAAAGGCTTGTTGTCAATCAGATTGACCCCTGAACACGACCCGGCAATTCTTGAATTCATGTACTGTAGCCTCCCAGCCACCCGTGGCTCCCCTCAGCCCCGTCCCAAGTGCTTGGGAGCCATGACGGGTGGAACCCATTTCCGGGAGAAAAGTTGATGTATCAACTTTTTCCCCCACTCGATGTCTGGTTGTATGGTATCTTTAAGTCCTTGTAGGTTTAGTAATAAAATATGATCGACGGTCATCATCTAGAGTATAATTCGTTGTCTATATTGTCAAACCTGGACTCCGAAGCCCTCCAGGCTGATATCAACGATGACCTAGGAGGTTGGATTCTACATACCCCTCCTAGTATGAAATAGACCAGCATCCATGCCCCGTGTTTACAAAGGCAGACGGAATGCCGTGAAGGCCATCTACAGAGATAAAGTACTCTTCGTACCCTGCAATGTGTGATGTGTGATGTATGCTGTTTGAGTTATAGTGTCTACTGCTCTTTCATGAGTACAGTGTGTGACTCCACAGTGGAGATAAGGCGATTCGGACAGACGATCATAGGCTGAATGCATATGGAGAAAGAGTCGAAAGTACTGTACACTCACAGTACTAGGCCGTGTTGGGTAGGAAGCCCAGCTGCTCGTCTGCCAGGTGGCAGGTGGCAGGTGGCAGGCGGCAGGTGGCTCCGTGGAGCGGAGTCGTTGGGTTTGTTCTTGTTTTTTGCTTCCCATATAGTATTCTTTTACTGTTCTTTTCCCTTTCGAAGTACGGGTCTTCGAGATGTCTACCAGTGGTGGGTTGAGCTTCATTGTCCTGGTGAGATTGGGGAGAGAGGGGCAAACGAGCAGGGAGTAGATGACGACGGCGATGCTGTGATGGGTGGGGAAATGACCCCGAGCACTGGGTTGTCTTTCTTGGTGATGATGATTGGCTTGTGCGGGTTTGAGGGGGCCCTTTCGGAGATGCATGGCCAGAGAGAGGGAGACCCAGTGGAGATGGATTATAGACAGTCGACCAGCAATATCCAGAACGCTTTCACCACCCACCCCCCCTGCATGTGCTGAGTCCACGGTGGTTGACGGTGGCGAAAAGAAGGGATTTGCCTTTTGCATTTGCATTGGGCAGGGAGGGAGGAATTTAGTTTGCGAACCCGGTGGTGTGGTTGTTGGGTTTCTGTTTTTCGACTCATTCGGGGGAGTTTTTTGGGGAAGGTTGGTTGTTTTGGATGATGCCCTAGGGCTTGATGAGGGCTTCCCCGTTGGAACTTAATTATTTTATATCATCGCGATTGAAGTATTAGGTACATGCCTCGTCTATCATACTCTACATGGTGATCACCACGTTCAAGGTCAAGTCTTGACAATCACGAGGCAGGCAGGAGAAGGAGATAGAACGGTCCTGCCTCATCGAGGTGGCAGATTTCTCCGATTTGGAGAAGAAAAAAAAGTGGAGGAGCAGGGGTGCATTGGAACTTAAGGTTTCGCTGGGGCTGCTTCGTTCTGACAAATTGTTCCATCCACGGCTTCTTTGTTTACCATACCGTACACTCAACCGTTACCTTACTCTTCTCACTGCCGGCTGTTCTGCATGGAACCGTTGCCGTTTTTAATATAGATTGGGACTGTAGCATGGTGGTCGGTCCGGTTGAGTGTCGTGCAGCTGCTATGCATGCGCTACTGTCATTTGGGAATGTCGGGGAAGGAGAGGGTGTATTTTACTGTCTTGTGGTATCGATACGTGTTTTGAGACGGAGATTGCATAGCACCGTGTATTGGCAAAGGTTCGGTTGGATTGAGTAGAACACATTGACGTGGTTGGGAGATGACTCGATTGTGAAGGCTCTTTCTCAATTATGTCGCAATTGTTCTTCTTCTGTTCGGTTTATCTTGGAATTATTGGTATGTTGTTGATGTTCAGATGGAAAGTTGTCACCGCGTGAAGTAGTACTGATGATATCAACGAATTTTACGCGGTCCAACTGTCTTAGCAATGATAATGAGCAACAGGTGATCGTCTATACTAGCTGGAAAGTTAAGAACCAGTGTGGGAACTGTCGAGGTAAAGTCGAGGTATGGCAACAAACAAGGTAAGATACACTGCTATACGGATGCATCCATACATACCTATCATACCACCAAGCCTTGCGCTGATATCATCTTGGCCCAGCAGGTCAGCTTCCAGATTCCTGGGTACAGAACAACAAGCAAACTCTGTTGCACTCAGCCACATCCCAGGTGTCCGGGAATTAGGAAAAGCAACAGGCAGGACGTGTTGTCTGTCTGTCACCACACAAGACAGTCGGAAATGCTAGCAGAGTTCCCCGCCAAGCTTAAGAGGATTAAGGAAAGAGACCCGGGTGGTCGAGACGGGGGTTTCGGGCAGTGTTTCCCGAGTGGGTGTCACGGCATTACTCCGTCTAGCAGTGCACCTCACTGGGGCACTTAGCACTTCACTGCAGGTCTGGATGATTGCCTAGTAGAGTCTAGGGACAGTACGGGAGGAGTTTAGTCTGCTCAGAGGCTAGTTAGGCTAGGACCCAAGCGCCCCGTCACCTCGGTTCGCCCGCCCGCTAGATGAGCCTACTTGTAGTTTGCAGCAGCAGCGACTTTAGCAAGGCTTCCATTTCGCTTGGTCTCCATCCCAAATCTTGCTTACTGTGCATACCTACCGTCTGTCTCTCTTCCCCCTTCGGCACGGATCGTGAGTATCTCTTTCCGTGGTCGATACCACCACTTTTCGATTGTCCAGACTCCAGAGTATGTCATGGGTCACTGAATTTGGAGCATTAGCATGAACATTTCTTATCGCTCATAAGTTATCACCATAGTGTCCCTAACGGGCCTGTTTGCTGCTTCTCATCTGACATTGATTATATGACGTCTAGGTGTGTCTCGAGTATGTATGAAGAATCACCAGACACCGTTTCTGCTGCAAGTCTATACGTAACTGTTGCCAGTGTCAAATATCTGGATAAAATGCTGAAGGGTAAATTTAAACTCATGTCTTCTCACATACAAGGATAGAAAAATAACCGCAAGCCAGCAACGAATTAGCCATGTGCTACCCATACCCCTACCTACTCTCCGTTCCCCTTAGCCTCCTGCCACATTTGCAACTTAAGACTTTTTTTACTTTTACGCTCTCGTTACTTGGCTTGACTTTTACTTTACATACTCTTACCCACCCACCCCTCTCTTGCTCCTCCGTTTCCCCCCTCCCTGCCAGAAAGGTTTGTTCGGCTTCTATTTATCATTTGGCTCGCGCTGCAGTGGCCGTCTTTGCCTGCCTGATTTGTTTATCTCTGCTATTTCTCGCTTTTTCTCTTTCCTCTGGCTGCCACCAACTCAATTAATTCATTACTACCACCTACCCACCCTTCCCTCCTCTTCACTTTCTTCCCTCCTCTACTACAACTCTACAAATATTTTCTCTTTCACCACCGCCACCACCACTACCACTACCACCACAAAACATCGCGCCCTTTCTAATCCCTCCCGTGGCTTTTCGTACGCCTCGACCACGCCCGATCCACACGATCTGACCGCCCTTCAGCCAATCAGTCGTGGTCTTCGGCCGCGACCCTACCAAGAGCTCACCGTCTTGCCGGGTGTCCCAAGTCTACGGTTTCGGGTCACGCCCGTGCGACCTGCCAATACTTAATCGTGGTTCCCGCTTTGTCTGTTCTATTTGGCATCCACTCGGTTCGACCGATCAACAACATCCACCCCCCTTCCACCTCCACCCTCCGCCCTCCACCCTCCAGCCCTGGTCCCGGTCGCCCAACAACCACTTTATCATACTCGGATCGATCATCTCAAACCCGCCTGTCCCAATTCCGCACCTCGACTGTCCAGCGCTTGGAATAATATGAATAGACCATTTTGCATCGAGGCGTGGCGCAGAGATTGAGTTCTTTGATACTGCAAGAAATACGACAACCTTCCATTCATATCACCGACTTGGTTCACCACCGTATTAGCCAGTCTCGTCTTCATCAGATTGTGCGCCTTTTCGACATGTCGACACAACAGAGTTCCGACCTGTTCAGCGAAGGCAAGCACGAGGGTTTCTCCAAATATGTTAAACGCATAAGAACTGCCATGAGGAGGACCTCTACCATCAAGACATTTCCGTCACCCGGCATACAGGGGGCTACTGAGGTACCCGCGTCCAGTCAGAACGCTACGTACGTCTGACCTCTCTCCTTTCCTCTTGCAATTGTCAACATTGCCGTAATACTTACTTCAGGCCAGCCTGACAGCTACTCCTCTCTCACCTGCCATCAGTGTGTCCCCCAATGCGACCGTACTCTACAACTGGGGCGTCGTCCAAGAACAGAAGGCGCGCGCTTTGTTCGCAAAGTATGGATTAGCCATCGAGCCGGGAGAATGGAAGGCGCCTAGCGACATGACCGTGCAGCGCGTGGTGAGGCCGATCCGTATGCGAGTCCGCCGTACCTGCCACCGCTGCCAGACCATTTTCGGGCCCAACAAAGCTTGCGTCAATTGTCAACATGTTCGCTGCACAAGCTGTCCGCGGGACCCCATTGCGAAGCCCGACGACAAACAGGCACAGACTGAAGCTGCACTCCAGACCCTCCTGTCGCAAAAGACGCCTGAAATCGCCCCGGCGCCGCGCCCATTCAAAGAACCTCGCCTGACCTTACCCTCACGTACCGGTGGCCAGGATTTGGTCCACAACCCACCTCGCCAGAGAATTCGGCGAACTTGCCATCGCTGCAACACCGTTTTCGCGGCAGATGCTATGGAATGCAATACTTGCCAACACATTCGCTGTACTCTGTGCCCTCGCGAGCCGTACGTTGCGCTATTTCCACTCATCGGAGCTATGTTAACAAGATGTAGGGCGAAGCTTAACAAACACCCGAATGGTTATCCCGGAGACGCTGAGCCTCCCTCGGAACTACCTGCACGGACATGGAAGAAGCCCCGGCAACGGGTTCGATACTTCTGTCACCGCTGCAACAACGTACTGCAATCGCGGGAAACCATTTGCTCCCATTGCGGGCAAGAGAAATGTGACGAGACCATACGAGATCCGTAAGTTACTGAAGCGGTTGCTCATGAGCAAGCACGTGTTGATCCATTCATTGCAGGAAACGTAAAGAAAGGCCAGAACCCGACCCTGAGATCACGATACGAGTCGAAGAACGATTGGCGCATGTGAAGATGGTGAGCACGGGATCAATAGAACGCTGAAACGATCATGGTCTATCCACCCCACGATCCACGGCCCTGATGAAATGCTCAACGAGTTCGCTCTTTTTCCCTCGCCAGAGCCTGTTCCGCCCATACGGCCGGCCTATCCCCAGATTTATTGTCTCCAGTCTGGATAGCATGAGAAAAGAGCCCAGACGAAGAGCCACCGAGAAGGGTCTGATGGGGGCACAGTAGGGCTGGTCCTGGGCGGCTGACTTAGTAGTGATTGGTGCATCTTGAAGCCTCAATCAGGGTTATTTGCCCGCTCTGCAAGGCCTGCGGATATACGCTTACGATGGTAATTCTGCAGCAATGAACCAAACTCACGATGTTACATCGCCGGACTTGCTACGACATCAGGTCCTTGCAATTTCCCTCTTTAAGATACCCTTTTTGGCCGAGGCATTACGTGTTCCTAGACCCGAATTCATTTCTGAAGGTTCAGATGGCGAGTCAGGTGTGATCCGCAATCGAGAAACTGCATGTTAAAGCGTTAGCCGAAGCAGGACTAGAGTGATGGAGTGACGGAGGATCTAACCACAACCGCGGGCTGCTGCAATCAAACCTAAATAGAGTGTGTGCCACCGTGAGGATTGACAGGACCCGCAATGGTGTTGAAGATGGAAAAAGTCGAGCCAATGATTGAGCAGGGCTGGAAGAAACTGCATCTGTCCTTGGATGTAATCTAAATCATATGTTGAGGCCACCCAGTCTAGAATCGGAGGGACGCTGAGTAATGATTAGAGAGGGCTCCACTGGGCCCCGCTGGGTTGGATTCAGTTCCCGGCGTTTTGACAAACGTGTCATCCCATGTCAGGGGAACGGGGGTGTTCTCTTTACGCTGTAATGCTGGAGCTATCGCATCAAGTGAAACTGCGTGGTGATTATGCATCCCTTTGCGTTCCCACCAGTATATCTCGACAGACTTCCCAGGGTATATCCAACCTGATAACTGATAGGTACCTAAAGCAGGTAGTAAGTCCCGAATCAACCGAAACCACATGGTGCAGTCCGATAGAAATCATGCAACCAAGACCCTGTCACTGTCACAAACCTGGCTAAATAATACCGCACATTATATGTCTAGGGTAGTCAATACCGTAATCCTCTAACGCCGCTTGTCTCGCTAATCTGTTTCACCCTCCTCCAAGAAACATATGAATTTCACCCACAGACTTCAAACCATTAACTTGATCACTTTATTCTGGGCCATATCAAAAATCCCGACAAAACTCCGTCGAACGTCCCTGCACTCGGCCGGAACTCTAGGACGGGGGTTTGAACGGGGAACCGGGGGGTTGAAGAACGGTAGACTAAGCTAGCTACCAACCCGCCGGCGCGCACGGATCAATTTCTTTTTATGGATCTATGAGTACGGACCGTAATGCAGATTTTCAATTTGGAGTCCTTCGTAAGTAAGTTTGGTGGTTGGGGGCTTGGGGGATGATGATTTGTGGGGGTTAATTTGCATTCACTGTATATGAATACTTAGGCTAGGAGTTGCTGGTGGTGGTGGTGGTGGTGGTGGTGGTAGTTACGGGGTAGGTAAATGCTATTATTTTTGCTTCTTGCTTCTTTGCTTCTTGCTTCTTGCGTTTTTTGAGGTAGGATCGTCGGTTGATGAATGGTTGCGTTTGGGGGAGGGAAGGGGGAGGTTGCGCCCTGCCAACGCATTTACGCCACGTTCTCCGGAGGGAGTGTGTCTTTGTCGGGGTTTGTTTTCAAGTATTTAATATACACTGTATTCATTTGCTAATACAAAAACTGGGATGGTATTGAGACCTAGGCATTACCTTATTCATTAATCTGTATTCAGTACTCGACTGAGATCGAGATCATTACCTACCTGTACAGCCTGGAGGGTTTGACCTCGACTTTCTTGGCGAGTTGGGAACTACATCATCATCATCATCATCATCACCATCGACCCTGAAAAAGGATTATGCAGTAAGCAGTAGGTAGTTACCTAAGGTGGTACAGTACAGTACATGTACGCTGCAACTGAAGAAACCTGGAATCGAAGATCATTGATTCGGGCTTATGGCGGTGGATACCGAAACCGGGTTCCCCGCGTCTGACGTGCCAAGATCTCAATGGGGCATGAGCTGAGGTATGACTGCACTGCCAGTGCCGGGCACCTCATGCCACTTGTACCAGGTTCAAACATAGCATGGTACTGTACATACTGAGAATGTAGGCGCGGCAGGTTGAGGGGTTCTGGGAACTGGATTGGCGAGAGGGAAGGTAGATTGGTCTTGTGGCGTTGTCGGCAGGGTGTCTACTATACTTGCTATACGGGAGTGAAACGGGGTTTTGGTTGAAGAAGATAGGTCCATTGGGTAGTGAGTTCCCTGGGTCTGGGGATTAGGGTTGATGGCTGTTTTCTCTGGTTGATGCTTGGGTTGAAGGCGATGTACTCATACCAGGTGCTTAGATACTCGTGGACTGACGGGCGGACTAGTGGTCTGATGGGTGGCTACACGTCAGTAGCTGAAGGTTTCATCTGGTGGGCTGCAACTGGGGTGGGTCTATATTTGGGTCTTTTATGGAGTCATGGAGATTAAAGTTCTGTCCCGGGTCTGCTGCTTTGGACCGGGGAGCAAACGCATGTGGTTCGGAGTAGTCGGTTCCTGGTAATTGTTCTCCGATGAGGGGGATTGTGTCTACAGATGGGCTATCAGTGGTTGAGTGGTGACACTTGGGTCGCAAAGACAATTTTAGCTATATAAGTAGGTTGCTTGGGCGGGAGATGTAGACTCCAACGGTAGTTGGTGCTTTGTCCTTGTAGTCCTCTGGTGAGTTTGGGTGAGTGGATTCGGAACTGCATGGTCAATATCGCCCAGCGCTGGATACTGTAGGCCTCTTTGCTTCCCACTGCTACACCTGTTGAGAACAAGTACTGTACACTAAACAAAAAACAGTGTCCCCGCTCTGCGCGCCCGGATTCAGTAATACCTCCCGCAAAGACACCCAAGCACCAAACTACTTCAGCAGTGACAGCCCGCCGGGTCGGCCTCCCGACGGTTCGTATCCAGTCAAAGCTTAACGGGTGCCAATTGGCGACAGTGGCGTCCGTGGAACCTGGATCCCGGAGTGCCGCCTGCTCGAATCCTGCCGCTTCTTTGGGCTGGTAGCAGAGGGGTCGGTCGTGTGCGGTTGAAGCAAGTTGGGGTCGGAGACGGGAACGGAGTAGGAGTAGGAGCAGGACGCCCGAAACAGAGTGAGACCAAGAAGGATGAGAAGCGAGGACAGGTGGCGTGTCGCATTGCGGTGTCGCTCGGGCCACAGAGTTGTGTAACCTCTGGTTTCTTGAAGAATTCTTTTGCCCCATGCACGAAAGACTTGGTTACCACTGAGATGATGGATCGTTTGGGATAGTTGATTGGTTGAGTCCCGTACTAGAACTGGGAGTAGCGGTACCCTGTTGGTGATCATACTTGGGCAATATCTCAGACTTATCACTGTCGAAGAGATGGCACATCTGGCGGTGCAGCTTCTTTCTCATGGAAGGCTGTATCCCTCTGACCGGTCCGATCCGTGGTTGATCCGCGGGACTGGCGATGGATGCACTACCGAGGATCTTCGCGTGGATTTCGCAAGATCATGCATTGGCTGCTTAGAGGGTACTACTGGGAGGTTTGCAGAGGCTCTAGGCTTGCAGTCTGGATTCAATCAATAGGCAGTATACGTCTGAGTCAGATGAGGTTTGCTTGTTCTTGCCCAGCTATCAATGTACACTCGATTAAGTGTATATCGGTATCAACTCTGTAATATTCTCGTCTAGCCGGTCATAAAATCCAAGAAAATTGATACAATGGGATCAATATGCGTCAAGTCGAACACGGTAGAAATTGGACGCCCGACCAAGGTTTGAATTCCTCAATGCAACAGGAGCATCTAACTACTGTCGACGCATGGTAAGACATGGTATACAAAGCAACATTCCTAAACCGATTGACACCAGACCCAAACCTGACCAACCGATCATAACTCAGTACAATCCCTGTCAATAAGTAAGACACCAGATAGGAAAGACCCCCCCCCACCATTCTTCCCTCACCGCTTCCCCAGGGGATCAACCACTACACGACTATTCCTCCACTGCCTCCACTCTACTCCCTCCCTGCATCACTTATCTCCCGAGCACAGCCTTCGAGAAAAAACAAATATGACTGCTCCATTCTCCGTCCCAGCAGATTGGCACCGAATGAGAGCCATCCCTGCACCTGCTGCTCTTCCTGCCGCATGATTCATGCAGCGGTTGCCTTGCTTACCCAAGAACCAGCGGTCTCCAATTACCTCGAATACGGGGCGGGCGTATGCAAGCCCCGATCATATTCCGGCCCCCTCCCCCGAAGTGATCCTGTTTTCGAGCAAACAAACCTGCAGATCCTTGGGGCGTCTACACGACACCCTATCGACCGGGGTGTGCTCGAGTGCTGAGTGGAACATGCCCCGGATGGCATGGGCTTTGCTGGAACCAGAGGCGCCACATGTTCCTTCTAGCGCCCTGCGTGTCGCGCCATGAGATTGTCCGGCTGGTATGGTTGCAGCTCGTATATCTTACAGGGCAATCAAACCCTGTTAAACTTACAGTTTGTACCGGCCTTGTGGTAGGTCGTACGGTGACCGTTTATTTATTACCCGGTTTCATTATGTGAGGGAGTCCCAGTCGACATGTTCATGTATTCTTCTAGGGTACACTGAAGCTCTTTGTACAGAAAACCTTGATTCCATGAGAAAAATCCATCCAAACTTGCTCAATGGTCTGGTGCTCTCCAGCAACGACATTCAGTCACTCCCCCCATTTCAAGCGCTTTGAAATCATGCCATCGAACTCATCGCCGGATCGCTTGCGACCGCCAATACAGCTGGGGCAGTGAATGTAGAAATAGGAGTGTGGATGGTATCCAGGGTTCTCCAAGGCATAGTTCCTCCCAACAAACTCGGTTTTCCCCCAATCGAGACAATCTTCGCAAAATGCGAGCGGACATCTCGCACAACAGAACAAGAGCCCACCGGCCTCAGATGCCCTTCTTTCGCAACCCGAGCAAACATGATGGGGGCAACTGAAACGCGTCTCGTTCGTATGAGACTTCATCGAATCCGGCAGACATTCCCAGTGGTATGCTCGAGGACAAGTCTTGCAATCCAGAGGTTCGAACCTCTTACAAACCCCACACGTCTACTTCAGTTAGACAGAACTTAAAAAGGGATGACTATTGTACTCACAATCTGGTTTGCCATGGACTTCAGTTTTCCAATCCCTGGTGATTTTGGGGTGGTTGGAGATGTGAGATGCATGCGTAGATTCTCCTTCGTGACGTCGAAACCCTCAATGTTGATAACCCGCCCTTTGCCGATTCGACGTTCTGCACGGGCGACATAGGGCGCGTCGTCTGGAAATGCCCGGGACCTAGACAGTTTCTCAACCTTCTGCCCATTAAAGATATTCGTGCGCACCCGCTCCGACACTTCCCACCAGGTAGAGGTGTTCGCGAGGTCCTTGCCCGTGTTCGAGTTGATAGTGCACCTGTCAAGAAGAGATTCAAAACTCCACGACCTCATATCTGCCAAGCTATTCTCTTGGAGACCTTCGCAGGCAATGAGACGCATCGGAGGCGTCTCGTCAATCCCGGTCAGGGTATAGTCATGTCCGTTTCCAGCTTCGAATATGCGCTCCTCTTCAATGATCTTCGATGAAAGATATGACTTCTTGAGCAGGCGGCGGCTCATCTGCTCTTCTAAGGTACCCTTAGAGATAAGCCTGAAGATCCTCACCGGTTGAGTTTGACCTATACGGTGTACGCGAGATTCAGCCTGTCTCATCACTTGCGGATTCCAATCTTCGTCCAAAAAGATGACCACCGAAGAACCGATCATGTTAAGCCCCTCGCCACCGGCCCGAATCGATACAAGGAAGACCATGAATTGAGGAAGGTTGTTAAAGAGATGGACACAGAGCCTGCGCCAAGCTCGAGAAGTGCTTCCATCAAGCCTGACATATTCGAAGGGGCCGCGTCTCTGCAGGATTCCCAACAGCTCCTCACAAAGGTCAAGAGCCCTGACGAAACATGAAAAGATGACGACCTTCTTCTTTTCGGTGAAGACGAAGTGGTGGACCAACTTGCTCAACGCAAGAAGCTTTCCTGAGCATGATAGGAGGGAGCTAACATGGTCGTCTGGATTTTCTGGGCCGTTATTCAATAACCAAGGATGAATGGAACACTTCAGGCGTGAGTATACTGCATGGATGGCAGGATGCAATCAATGCTTACCTTTCGCAGTTCCATGAGAACATTATCCGAAATTTTCCATTTTCGTTTGGCCGCTGGCTTATTGGGGTCGAAGTTTGGCCTGTCGATAGGCCAGCCTTCATTGTCTGTACCCAACATCGATGAGGGCTGCGAGATTTCACCGAGTGCTTCGTCTAGTCCTGTCAGCACTTTCATGTACAAAGAGTGTTGTAGCTTCGAAAGCGGCACAGCGAGTGTGACAACCTGCTTGGGTGGCAGATTGATTCCAACTTGCGGAGAGTCCTTCAGTCGTCGCAACATGATGAGGTTGAGAAACCCCTTGATATGATTTGAGAAGGCAGCATCGAATTTGCCTTCGTTCAGCGAAAATGCGTCCTTGAATAGCTTAGCCGACGATGGTGTGAAAAGTTCGGGGAAAAGCCAGTGCAACAGCGACCACACTTCGCCCAAGTTGTTTTGAATCGGAGTACTAAATACCAGATTTGATAAGCATTTGAAGGCCAAGAAAAGGACACTATCACTAACCCTGTAAGTATGAGCTTATATTCGGCACGAAGCTTGCCCATAGCCTGCGCCCGCTTGGAGTTGCTATCCTTGATCCGATGTCCTTCGTCGAGTACAACATACTTCCAGATTGCCACCTTTCGGAACCAGAGGATGTCCGTCATCAACGTCTCGTAGCAGGTAATCAGCACTGTGCTTCTGACATCCTCTTTAAAGCAGCCCTCTTTGCCTTGCTTCTTCGAAAAGAGCTTCTTTACCATGACTCTTTGATCGCGGGTCCCATGAAACTTGACGGGAGTGAGGTTCGGAGTCCACTTTGTGATTTCAGTGATCCAAGTATCCAAGACGCTCAGAGGGCAAACAACCAGAAATGGTGCAGGATTGATACAAGACGATCGTTCACTCTCCGTGACATGTTCAAAGAGCGTCAACGTCTGCAAAGTTTTGCCGAGTCCCATCTCGTCGCCTAGAATGCCACCCATTCCGTTTCGTCGAAGGTACATGAGGAACGAGAGGCCATCGAGCTGGTATGGCTTCAGGGTTGCCCGCAACCTGCAAGGTTAATCAGGGTGTGCAAGGTCCAGGGATTAGGGGTCTTTACTTACTCTTTCGGCTGAGATGTCACTTGTTGCTGCTGCTCGATCGTTGGCTGCCCGTGATGTTCGGGATTCCTCAGTACGTCGGGTACATTGTCTAGAAGAGGAAGGATGTGGTCTCTCTTTGCTCGAAGGAAATTATTTCGACGTCTTTTGATGTCATCGATAACGCTTGTGGGTGTACTTTTTGGATTGAGGGTGCTCTTTTTGCTTCGAAATGGGAGCCCGACGAGAAGGGTTTGGAACCGCGCGGTGTACGACAAGAGCGGAGACGATTCTCGTTCTGACGGAGTCTATTAGCTCGATGATTGCTTAGCATGGCATGAAGGAAGTCGGATAATACCCAGATATCGAGCTGATAGAGGGTTTGAGCTGCCAGTACTGAGTGGAGAGGTAGGGGGTGTCGATATGCATGATCTGGGACTACTGAGCGGTGTCTGAAAGTCGTCCGAGTCGAGGAGATTATCCATGTTGGTGTGAGGGGGGTGGTAGGCCTTTTGATGAAGCTACTCAACGGGGGTGATTAGTTGATGATTGAAATAGTGTGCGGAACTGTTGCTCTGGTGACTCGATGAGGCGGTTGAATTTATATAGCGGTGAGTATATAACACCACTGTTGATTCCGAGTCTTTGGGGTGGGGCTTGAAACGGGTCTGAGGCAGTGTTGCTCCTAGGCATGCTGGTGTTTGGAATGATAAGGTGATCTGGGAGGTATATTCACAGGGATACGGTGAGGAGGGGGGTTTGATGAGGATAGAGTACGTTGAGAGTGATAGTGAATGGAGGGTGTCTAAGGTGGAGGATTAGCAGCAGTGTGGTTTTGCTGTTTGTGTGAGAATGGCAAGTGAGATAGCCCGACCATTCTCATCTTCGCTGGAAACTATAAGCAGATCAAAAATATTCTGGTCCACGAGTCTACTCAATATCAAAACCATAGTAAACTGAAATGACATCTGAGGAGAGAATACCTGGCAATGATGAGTGGAGTGAGGTTTGCTCGGCTCACTGCGGGTTGCGGTAGAGTATGATATTGTTGTCAATATGAGAGTGCTTTCAAGAGGTTGAATATAGACTAGAGTCAGCAGAATTGGTTTATGAAGAGTTCTCCTCGATGTTCTGAAGAATTTTGATGTATACTGGCTGCATAGGGAGTATACATCATGCGGGGACCAGCGTGATCAACCACCATAGCGACCGGACTTTTCGGGAAAGGGGCATATTGAAGACCTCTTCGCAGCTTGAGTATTTAGCAAAAGGCATACACTAAGTAAAGATTCATGTACAGTACATTATAATCCAGTCACGCATAGGAAGCCGGGGACCAACAATTCGTCGACACCAGCCATCCCAAGGCATCAAGGCATCAAAGTAGTTACCTTATCAGGTTGACGGCCGATAAGCACGATCAACATTTTTCTCCAAACTACCGTCACCACCACACCTCACCACACCACACGTCGACATACAACCTTCACTTCCACTTCCACTTCCACTTCCACTTCGACCCTCGACCATCCTCCATCCAGCTCCTCTTCTTTTCTCCTACACTTCACCACAAATTCAAACCCCACACCTCACCCCGCAATAAAAATGACCACCACCCCCAAGAAACAACACATAGCGCACACCCTCCTCCTCCGCGCCCACTCCCCGGACACAGCCACCACCCTCTTCACCGAGCGCATCAAACAGAAACCCCTCTACGTGCGCCCGACCTCCCCGACCCCGGAAGACAACCGCCACCGCCGCCGCCTCCACCGCCTCCGCCGCAAGGACTACTTCCTCCGCCACCAGAAACCCCGGCCCTTGTCCGCGCGGGAGCGCCGCGCCCACCCCGAGGTGTTTGGGGTGCCTTCTACCTCCCGGTCGCGGTCGAAGCATTCCAAGAACAAGAAGAACAAGAACCAGAAGCAGCCCGAGGGTAAGGGCGATGGTGATGGTGCGGATGCAGGGGAATACAAATACGCCACCTTCAAGGGGTTGAACGCGCTGTGGGTGGAGTACATGCTTTCCGTGCTCGATCTGAAGGACCCGCGAAGCAAGACGGGGTGTGTGGTTACGCCGAGTTCGCATGGGAGTAAGTTGGTGAGTTGCGATTACCATGGGGCCGAGGTGGAGGTGGTGCGGAGTCGGTGTGCGAGTCGGGTTGGGGTGAGGGGCATTGTGGTGAGGGATGGAATGTTTGCGTTTACGGTGGTGGGGGAGGGGGATCGAGTTACGCGTGAGTGTCTTTTTCTTTTGTTCTGGTTTCTTCTGGGGGGTGGGGGAATGGGTCTGCTAACGTTTTGGTGTTTGGGTAGTGATTCCGAAGGAACATACGGTTTTTCGGTTTGAGTTGCCTTTACCTTTCGCTTCTGGGGGGAAAGATGAGGCTGGGGCCGGGGATGCGGTTGGGGAGAGTGAAGGGCAAACGCAACAGCAACAGAAGAAGCTCGTGTTCGAGTTGCATGGCAGCCAGTTCCAGAATCGGCCGGTGGATCGCGCGAACAAGAAGTTCAAGTGGAGGAATGTGGACTATGTTTGAGGCTTGACCTTGAATTGTCCCTTGTTTTCTGACCTTGGGGCTTGGATTTACGGGGCCTATTGGTGGTGCTCGAGGTATAAGGATAAGGATAAGGATTGTATGCCTGTGCAGTGTAGCTGCGGTTGCCGGGAGATGCTGGAGCATTGGGTGGGCAGGATGGGCTTGCTGCTAGCTTACTCGTTGATTCTTGGCCGTGGAGGAAGCATGGCTACAGAGATTGTGCCCACAGAGCTAGCTTCGGCGTCTCCGTGCAGCGGTGAACTCCATAGAGGGAGGTCTCGAGCTTCTGCAGTCAGAACCCCCGGCTGCAAGCACTGCGCTCCGCCAACTAGGCTGGTGTAGAAGTGCCGGCTGGCGTCACGCGACAGGGCACTCCAGCGTAATACCCTACATTGGGCTATACTCCGACGAGGCTCGAGGACCACTCGACAATGCACGTTGCACACGCATGTGTACATGCGCATGCGCAAAGGTCTACAGAAGTAGGTCTTGACATTGATATAGATCAACCAACAATAGAATCTACCTTCTCATATTTGATTTCGTTCACTCATGTTCAGTGTAGCTCACATCGAGCACTATCTTTGGTCGAGCGTAGCTTGTCTCTCAGCCAGACTCACATCAGCTCAATCTCAATTCAGCCAGACGCACCTCAGCCAGGCACCTAAGCATCTCAGATGCGGCAAACGGGACGACTCTGCGCAGGATCAACCCGGCAGGCAACAAGCCCAGCTGCCCTGCCGCAGCTAAGCAAAACAGCCCCTATGCATTTCTGCTGGACTGCATTCCCGCTGCACCGCAATTCTCTACCCACCGAGAGAAGTCCGTCACCCATTACCAGGAGGATTAATCAACTCGAAGCGGACAGGCAACGGCGCCGCGCAGCACAAGCTCTAACCTAACCCCATTCCTCACAAGAAACAGGCGCATGCAACCAAGCCACCATAAGCATCCACATCAATACATATCAGTATCGACCGTAAACACCTCACAATATCAACAATGATATCAAGAGATCACATCCCAGCCCACTCCACACTGAACGTCCGCACACTCCCCGCATCCCCCAGCCCCAAACCTGGGCCTGACTCATCCGCCCTCTGCTGCGCCGCCCCGCCGATCAGAAACCCCTTCTTGACGCCCGTGCCCAGCCGTCCGCCGGCCACGACCGCCATCAAATCGAGCTCCTCGTCCCAGTCGGCTCCGACCACCAGGAAGTGCGAGTGGAACCGCAGCGGGTCGCCGGGGTACGCCAGGTACTGGCAGCCGAAGCGCAGGCCGGGCGAGAGGTAGTACCCCTCTGCGTGGAGGTGGGCGAAGAGCGGGTAGGAGGGGGGCACGGTGGGCGGGGGGAGGTCTGTTGAGGAGGAGGGTGAGGGTGTATACAGGAGTGGTGGGTGGGAGGTGGCAGGGGTGATGCCCATTGTTGTGCCGTAGGGGGCGGTGGTTGTGGTTGTGGTTGTGGATGTTATCGAGGTGCGGCGGGAGGGAGAGGTGGTGGTCATTTGGGTATCTTCAGCTGGAGCTGGAGCAGTATCTGGGGCTGCGGGCTCATCGCTCCCTGTACCAGCAGCAATTTTACCCTCACCCTCACCCTCACCCTCACCGACGGCGGCAGCAGCAGCGGCAGCAGCAGCAGCCTTCTTCTTAGCGGCCGTCTTCTTCGCTTCTACCCGCTTCAGCGCCTCCTCGCGCTGCTGCTCCTTGCGGTTGGTCTGCAGCCGCATGGCGTGGGCGCCCTGGGATTCTAGCTCGCGGCGATACTTCTGGCGGTCGGCCTCGCGGAGGGCGCGCATGCCCTCGCGCTGGGCTTTTACCTCGTCTACAATGCAAGCTACACCGTGCTCCACCAGCAGCCGCGCCTCCTCGGGCATCAGCTTCAGCGGCAGCCCCAGGAACACATTCTGCTGGGGGATCTGCGGCAAGGTGCCAGTGAGCACGCCGCAGATGTGGTGCTCGCGTCTCAGATACGTGACGGCATCAATGGAGAAGAGAAAGTAGCTACCCGCGATATACGAGATCGGGACGGGGAGGGGAGGGTCTGATTCCATTGGGAAGGTAAAAATTTATTGCAAGTAAATCTCTGTTGTAACTGAGGCGCTGTTAGCATGAAGATCCAAGGAGTGATGCAGAGAATCAACAGCGGGATAGGCATTGCAAATCATTTTCAATACGTTTCTCAATCACATATGCTCGTTAAATGAGATTTTTGTGAGCTTCAGGGGATTGACAGATTATAGTAGTTCATATAATCATGCAAAGGGGGGAGAAAATATAAGGAAAAAATAAACAAAAAACCAAGTGAGGCTTACCATCTACTCAGAACGCATAAGCATCCTATGCGTTAGCAGTGCAAAGACTGCGAAAGTGTTGCAGAGTCCGCGTTGTTCTCAGGCGGAAAAAGCATGAATTGAGGAAAAAATATTTAGTGGGATGGAAGCTCTTAAAGAAGCTGCCCCAATGTAGACCTTTCCTCTTGCGGTTAGCCGACCATATGTGATTAGTAATGAGCACGGGCCACCATACACAGGGCACATAGTGAGCTGATGGATGCTCTTCCACGACCAGGAGATGTGATTGATCGTCCAACGACGAGGATCATTAGGCTTCAAAATGAGCTTCTTGTTGTTTCTATTCTTCGTGTTTTTCACTCCCCTCCTGTTGCTTCTAGGTATGTCCACTTTCACCACTCCTCTGCATCATAACCATTTGTTAACGGGGCCTTGAAGCATGGCTGGGTCTTTCGTCCTGCATGAGGAACCGCCGCCTGCGATCGTATTTCGCAGCCTCGCCCGCCGGACCGGGCATCGACTCGTACGGTAGACACTATCTCCGCACAATGGTCAACACCGGGCCCGCCATGTCCGAGCAGATCGAGCTGGACGATATGATGCGAGGATCGGAACACGAGGAATAATCGCGAAGATGTCTGCATTCAAACAAACACCCAACACTTCAGAACTCTAGATCTGCTTTCTTCGGCATGTTGCCGGAAACCGCGCCGTCCTGGCCCTCCTTGTCGCCCTCGGCCGGGGGAAGACTGAATGGCTTGATCTCGAATCTCCGCCGGCTCAATGTGAAGGCCCAGTCCTGGCCGACGTTCTGGTCACTGCCGCCACCACGCTCGTGCAGGACTGGTAGCCGATGGGTCTTCAACATTCCTTGGGGAGGCTCCTCGTGGGACGTCGCTGCGCCGGAGGTGGCGAGCGCGTCGGCTGAGTGAGGGAAGGGACACAGCTCGATAACGCCGTCGCTGATGAGTTCCATCCATCGAACGAGGCCCGTGGCACGAGGGAACAGAGACAGGGGAAGAGTGATCATCGCCGTGGCTCGAACGCCGGGCGTGTTGAGCAGGGCTCGGAGGGCGTGGAGGAACGGCAGAACGCTATCAGGCTGGCTCGATTCGGGCGGGTATATCGTGGGGTTCAGGAGAGACGGGATGACGATACGGTGGACAGTGTTTAAAGGGCTCGAAGCGATCGCAGCATCAAGGCGTTTGTGGATGGTCGTGAACAAGGGTTCGTTCGACGGGGTGAGCGGGATGTAGTTGAGATTGGTGATGGAGGGGTGTGTGAGTCGTTTGGTCAAATCGAAAGCGTGACAGAACGCAGGTCGCTTGTCCGGACTTCCGTCTGCAGTCGGCTGACTCTGCTCCCCGGATGTAGCTGTAGGCACTATCAATTGTCAATGCGCCTCACTCACACCCATGGACATGTATCGAATTATGTACCTCTTGACCCTGCAATTCCTGCTCCAAACTCCCCCAGACGCTCGTACCTCCAAGCGATCTTCATGCGCTCGCCCTTGCGCTTGTCTTGCTTATCATCGACAGCATCAGCTGGCCCTATAAGCCCCGGAAGACTTCTTCCCCACTGCTCCGGCATCCCGACGACATGGACTCTGTGGTCCTGCACAACGCCCTCAGCTGCGTAGTATCGTAGCAAAGCTCCCGCAAAGTCCGTCGTCCCATTCTCTTCCACTAGCAAAGTCTTCCCAATAGGAAGCCCTCCATGTCCAGCAAGTATGTTATCAAGCGACGGCGTTCCTGTCGACATCGTCGGACGCCCATCGTCGGGGGAGGGGCGAACGCCCGGCGTGGATTCTGGAGCAGCAGCAGCAGCAGCAGCAGCAGCAGTAGACGTCGCTTGCTGCAGCCCGGCAGAGGCATTGACGGACCCAGTCCGGTCGCCTCCAGTCGACAGTCCAATATTCCTCTTTCGAAAAGACATTGCTGAGAATTTTGTTGTGGGCAATACAACTCAGCCGAAGAGCGCGCGAAGTTGTTTCTTCAAGCTTTGCGATTTGGGCTGCGGGGCAATGCACGGAAAGGTACTGTAAAAGCGGCGGCGGCGGCGGCGGCGGCGACGAGCACGACGGCGGCACTAAAAGTTCTACTACCAAAAAAGCTGTCGTCGGGTTTCTCCCGCGCCAACTCCTCACTTTCTTTCTCTCTGGAACTTTCCACCTCCACACGCGCGCGCTCCCTTTCAATTCATCGACCGGCTTATACACACCTTTGACACGAACGACCAAGGTCGCAATCATCTACACAAAGAAAACCCGGTACATTCATCTGTGCAACGAAACCTGCCCACCATGTCCGACCCGTTACTCTTCGAGGACACCTTCACCATCACGGCGATCAACCAGCAGAAATATGACCGCGTGTCGCGCCTGACCTGCACCTCGTCGGACAACTTCACGACCTTCACGCTGGATGTCAACACCGAGCTGTACCCCTGCGTCGTGGGCGAGTCCCTCAACATGGCGCTGGCGTCGACTCTGTCGCTGGATGGCAAGGACGACTCCGGGGCCAAGGCGGGCTGGAAGGAGGTCGGCATGGGCGAGCAGACCCTGGCCAACGACTACGATTACGTCTGCCACGGCAAGGTCTACCGGTTCGAGGAGGGCTCGACTTCGGGAAACATGTGAGTTCTTCGTGTTTTTGGGAATTGGGATCTTTATGGCGACATGTTGGGAGTTTTTGATCTCATGGAAGTTGTGACTATGACTAACCTCGGATCTTTTCTCTTCTCTCCAGGGCTGTCTTCATCTCCTTTGGCGGATTGTTGCTCTACCTCGAGGGCCCCTACAAGAAGCTGGCACCCTTGCGGATCGACTATGTCTACCTTCTTCTTAAGAAATAAGGACAACAAAGGACGAGATTCGTCTTTTGACGCTTGTTTTTCTGATTCCCTAGGCTATTCTGGGTTGTAGAAGCGCTCGAAGTCCGATTAGTATTTGGGAAAGAGGATCGAAAAAAAGAAGAAAAAAGTCTGATTGCATTTGATTGGGGTCCTTCGATTGCAGCGCCGGCGTTCGATTGGTGAAATTTGGGTATATTGAAATAGAGAACCACTAAATTCTATGACATGTTGTGTACATTCCCTGCTGCTGCTGCTGCTGCTTCTTCGCTCTCATACATGCCTTTATCTGTCCCGCCTCCTCTTTCTTTTTAGTTCGTCGCATGCGAGGCAGTGGGAAACTCCAAGCGCCGGTGTATCCGGGCCAGAATCTCCAAGAAATCCGGCTCATTCTCGGCGGTCAGGATGCCGTGGCGGATGAAGAAATCGATCAAGACGACCGCGCAGTTGGGCTTGAACTCGCCGCGCGCCAGGGCCGCCTGGGTCTCCTCGACCGAGAGCAAGTGGAACTGCTCGACCTCGGAATCGCCGGGCTGCAGCACCACGTCCGCGTCGACCCGCACGTCGTAGATGTACTCGACCTCAGGCTGCAGCAGGTCGGTCTCGCCGCCGGCCTTGGAGCTCCGGACGTAGAAGTAGGTGACGCAGCCGGCGGCCCGCGCGTTCGCACGCGTCACGGCCTCCGGCAGCGAGGCCTCCTCGCTCGCCTCGCGCACGAGGCACTCGAACGGCCGCTCGTGGGAGCTCATCCCGCCCGCCACGGAGTTGTCCAGCATCCCCGGGTAGGTCTGCTTCGTGCGCGAGCGCCGCGGCACCCAGATCCGCAGGCCCTGGGCGTCTTCGTCGTCGACGTAGCATGTGGCGTGGATGCCGTAGGAGACCACCCCGAAGAGCGGGGTGGCCGACCGCTCCATCTCCAGCAGGAACTCGCCCCCCGGCCCGTAGATCGGGTACAGCTCGTCGCGCCAGCCGCGCAGGATCTCGAACGTGCCCTGTTCCACCGCCGCGGCCAGCGTCTGCGCCATCTGCCGACTGCGCTGCGCCGGCGTCGCATCGGCGCCGCCGGCCACGAGGGTGACCGTCCGGGTCGCGCCGTCCACCGCCCAGAAGTCGGCCGGCCAGGGGAATTTCTCCACTACGCTGTTGAGGATGTAGCCCAGCACGGCGTCGCAGCCGCTGACTTTGAAGCGGTGGTAGTTCTCCAGGTGCGCGGTATAGAATGCGGGGTCATCCTGATAGTACGGGAATCTACCGCGGTGGAATCATGGGTAAGCAAGCATTCCGATGAAGAGTGAAGAGAGAGGGGTTGGAGGGGCAAGGCAGTTACCGGTCGCATTCTTTGACCAGCTCTAGATTGGACTTGCCCATTTTGGTTCGATAATAGAGTTGTGAATGGTCAGGGAGGTATACAAAAATGCAGGGAAATAATCTATGCTTGAGTCATCCCCCCAAAGAAGGCTGTTGTTGGGTTACTTCTAAATTAGGTTGCTGCAGAGATTAGATAACATTTTTTTCTACTTTAGGTCTAATTTAGTGTTGCTTCTTACTAAGTAGCCTAGGATGACTACATGGAAGTATATAAAAATATGATTTTTGAATAGATCTTGTTCACTTTAGAAATGACTTTCTTGGGTGTGATTCTTATTTCAAATATCTGTCTTTCAACTTTGTATATACATATTCTTAGTAGTGATAATTAAAGCTTCTGTTATCAATATTCAATTGATATTTCTGGCGCTTGGTTAACACCCAATCATACTAATTAGGTTGAATTGTATACTTAGTTATGATACAGCTTGAATATAGAGAATGTCTTGTACCTAGTAATTAGAAGTCGTTTCTAGTAGGAAGGTATATCTATCTGCATTCAACATCTAATTTCTCCCCATCCACCGCGCATCTTTTGAAAGTATATACTCTCAGCCATATGCAACGATCACACAAAACTCGCCATATATCTGAAGTATTATAATGCTAGCTGCCTTAGACCTACGGGATGAGTAAAGCAACTGTTGGCGAAAGTAAAAAAAAAAAGTCCCATTCGATCACACATCAGAATCAGGAATCATATTTCATCTGTCTGATCCCGAAAAGGTCCGCAACAGGCGGATAATCACCTGAGTCCTCACAGAACGTCGCCTGCCCCGACTTCCCCAGAACGGCGCATTGCCCATCCATACTCTGAGCCCCGCGCAAAGCCTCCACCAGCCCACGCTGCCGCGGCGTGAATAGTACCGGGTGCACATTGTGCCCCGAACCCAAAGGCTCTTGCCATCCGATAACCAGCCGTGGGTCAATTGACAGTATCGACCTTGGTCAATGACTCCGCTGTCACTGATGAACGCTTCGTCGCATTTATACCCACCCTCGCAAACCACCGCTCCGACAAGTCGCAGTCGGTCTACGAATGCGTCCTCCGTCTGCGACGGGGAACGTGGCACCCACCGCCCGGACGAGTCGTGTCCCAGGTCTATCTTTCCAGCCGGCGAGGTGTTGACTGCGCCAGAATCTCCCGGTCATGGGCCAGGCTTGCACAATGGTGCCTCAGACCCGGTTGTCGACGTGTCCAGGGCCTCTTAACACCCCCCTGCCGTAGTTAACGTCCTTGGTGTATCTCTCACAGCCTACGGGCTGTGACGCTCGCATGCCGCAGCTATCTTGTTCCATGGAGGGTTGAGAGGACCTGGAGATACCGGATCTTGGGCGTTGAAGTGCCAACATTATTTGTCGATAGTTGTATATGGAATGATGACCCACCTGAAGAGTACCGCAGCACAGAGCCCGATGAGTACGAGGAAGTACTGGATCATGAGTTTGCTTGTAAGAAGCGACGATGGCCTGGAACGGGATGAGAGAGTACAGGACAACAAGAGGGGAATCCTTCTTAGTTCTATCTATTGTAGCTGCCTAAGTGATGTTCCGCGGCTGGCCCAGTGACCGTTATATATGCGGTATTAGACCCGGTTGAAGCTATTTAGGCTAAGTTACAGGCCACTGGCCCTCTCGTGGTTGGGCGCTAGTTTAAGTCATCTATCAAGAGGCAGTTTCTAAGCTAGTACTACTATTAGTTGCCTAATAGACAGTTGAAAATATAAAGCCAACCCTTCTCTTGTTCCTCGTGGCTCACTGACTCTGAGCTGTCATCGCTACCACGCGATGAAATCAATTCTTCCTCAAATCTTGTCTTTTTGCACTGCTGTGCTTGCCTTTTCTTCCAAGACCGACCCCACACAACAAGATTTGCTCAGCAGCGATGATTTAATGGCAGATGAGCGGGTCCCTGGCGATAACGATGCTATCTACGATGCCGTGCCTAAAAACGACCAGATATTCCAGATCGAGTTCCTCGAGATTGCCCCGACTCCTATACTTGCGTAAGATCTGTCTTTTTCTTGGTTTTATTTTGATCTTAACAGCTTAATCAAGCGACCGTGTCTTCTTTGTCTACCTCCGCGGTGATATACCCGAATCCAAGAAGAAAGAACTGGCATTACCCGACGAAGGCCTCATAAATGCAACCCTTAAAGTGAGCGCCTCTGCTGTCTACCCAGATGGTAGTATCGACAACGAAGACTCTGCTACAGGACCACTAAGAAGTACGCCCTTCAATGATCTAGCCCACCTTACAGTTCGTAATACCTCTGGGGTTCAGGTTGACTATGTGGCCAGCAGCGGCCGCAGTGATATTTTACTTGATTTTCAGTTCCTTACAATGTTCTTGAGGAGTGGTATGTGGACTTACAAGGTCGATGCGCGAGCGGGAGATAAAGGTAATACGTGCCTGTTTGCTATGAAGTTGACACAGTGGTTAGAGGGAAGGCTGCATTAGGATACTTGGAATGCGTCTCGCACAACATCCTACAATTCCCGGTCATAAACGCAATTGGGTGTGTCAGTGATAAGGTCTATTTATCAATTTTTGTATTTACCTCTTAGAAACCCTACTAAGGGGATGTCCCCACCCTAACGTCTTCCGAAGGTTCTAAAGGGGTGGGTATCAATTTATCTATGCCTTTCGAAGGATCACCACCAGCCGACGGTGCCTAACTTACTTCCTGGGCACTCGGCTTCTTACTAAGGCTTTGAGGAGCTGCTCCGGCTGGATGCCTATGCTGTACGGAGTTTCTTACAGCAGAAGTGGGCGTTTCCCTCCAAATCCCTAAATTTGGAACCAAGTGACCCAATCTACGTGTATCATCACCGCCGGGGCTACGATCACTAGTCTATATGGTACCGTACTTGGAATCTATTAACAGATATGTTTACTTCAGGCCCTTCTTTACCAAACATCTGACATACGGATACCCTTGTTCTCTAGCGGTTCCGAACTCTTTAATTAATCCCTTACCGAAACATGAGGAATAGCATCATGCTTGCCGCCATCACCCCCACCTTCCTCTCAGTTCTGTGCCACCAAGCCATGGGCCGCCTGTTTCCCATCAACGTGGAGCGTCTCCCTTTCTTCGGGCAACGAACAGCAATAGACGACCCACAGGACAGTGTCTACTCATGTCCCACAGGCCCTGCCCGATCGATGACCGAACGCACCCGCTTCAGTGCCCTCGGCTGCACGGTCTACGGCTACCCCTCCACTGGCGGCGTTCTCATCAAAGAAGCCGACCTCCTCGACATGCTTTTTCTGTCGCTCCCGCGCTCTCATGTCTCGCAGCGCTCGCCCAGTGCTGAGGAAGAAGACCGGTTCTGTAACCTTCTGCGACGGACGGGTGCGACGTTCTGGACGAGCAAGCAGGATTGGCTCGACGTCCAGATGGGATTGAGGGAGATTACGGAGGAAGAAGAGAAGGTGATCGTGTACGGTTGGCCAGCGGATGGAGTTGGGGTGTGGGTGTTGCGGTTCCCGAGTGCCAACGAACTGCCGGACGACTTTGGGAGGATGAGTTTGGTGAGGAATATGGAGGAGAAGATACAGATTATGAAGGAGTATGGCGCTACGTTTGTTGAGGACGTCACGCAGGTGGAGGAACTCAATCTGATTTGAGGCCCTATTTGTTCTTGGCATGGGCACTGTGCAAAGGGATGCATGCAGCTTTTGTCCTTTCTACCTTATGCTTCAAAAAGTGAGATTTGAAATGAGATCCTGTAGATCAGTGGAATATTTAGGAGATACGATAGCTGCATGATTGCTTCTGGACTTCGTGGACAGCTTGTCACACCATCAGGAGCTGCATCATGGCGTCTAGGTTTGAGGAAGGATCGCGCTCTTATTATTGAATTTCTGTGTACTGTAGTTGAACTTGGTTAGATCCACAGTCTTATCTGCTTGTACTTGTAATCTCTAGGCCAACACACGGAAGGCTGATCGACCTTCGTCGGTGTTTAGAGCAACGGTAATGGATCTTACCTATGTTGTTCCCAGCCAGGTCTATTTGGTGATAGGTGTCATGTGGCATACGAATCATCTGCCTGTCAATCGTGCCTATGTCGAGAGGCAGTGGATAGGACTAGCGTAGAAGTGGTTTCTCTACTAACCTCCTGCTTGTCCATATGCTGGTTTAGGGCTGCGCTGTGTGTTACCGTCTGAAACGCCGTGTCTCTTTTGGCATCGGGCTTCAGATAATGAGAGGTTCTGATCGTTCTTCGACCGTCGTCAAAATCAGCAGTTCCAGAATTCATGCTTGTAGGTACGGATCAAGCGTCTCCTTTGCTGTGGCAAACTGCCCTTTCCAGCAACCTAGTATGATTTTTCACGTCAAACCTCCGGAAATTGCTATTTCTTGTACCGGCCTTCAATCTCAGAAATCCACTACCGCGTGTTGCCGCCGGATCTGTGCCTTGATAGAATCCGGGTCATCAGATTCAATTGAATTCAGTTCGCTGTAAGAAGCTCTGCCGGCGACTAATTCATAAAGAGTGAACCCCAAAGCAAAAATATAAGAGGCTTCGGTGTTGAGGAGCTCATAGTCACGAGATAGGCAATGGGATGCTATCTCGTAGCCCAGAGCCGCACACAAAGGAATTGTTGGTTTCGCCGATCTTGAAACATGTCTAGACCATCGTGTCGGATCGTGTGCTATTGATCCATTTGAACATGCAAGGTTCCACCCTTTTCTTCGGAGGCATGTTCCTGTTAAGAAACTGCACGCAAGGGTTTGGAGGATAAGTCACTGATTGCCACTCCCGTCATTATCGAAGCTGCTTCTCTCACGCTGACCTCTGTCCTCGGATTATTCTTGGATTGGGAGCTTGGCGGCTGGTATCCAAGATATTGGGAATATACCAAAGCACACTTCGGGCCGATCGAGATGTCAGAATGGTACGAAGGATTGGAATCTACTATGGCGAGGTACGATCTTGAGCTGAGAGCTAAACGAGCTCTCTGGAGACAATGTGATCAACCAGGAATGCCATTATAACAGTTATTATGGGTCGCTATGGTGTTCAATTACAGCTTGAACCGGTTTCATCATATCCGAGTCCAAAAGTAGGTTTGCTGCATGAAATGACATATCCAAAGGCTACATTGGCCGGCTCGTGTAATTGATGATGCTCGCAGTAGAGGCAGGACTCTTTATACGCGGATCAGCAAAAGCAAGTAAATGAGCCATAAATTGATCCGATCCATGCCTAAAATGTTCCGCTAAGCCTTTCCCAGGAAAGGAGCTCTCTGCCTATCTTAGCGATCGTACAGGCTACTTACATGCCCAGAGTAAAACTGTCTGAGCTTCCTTCGCAAAGACTCCTCTTGTATTGCGGAAATGATTGGGATACACGAAGAGGTTTTGGCAAGATAGACCAATACGGCCCTCACGTAGTTGCTAGCGGGCACGGTTGTGTTTGGATGATAACTCACGTAAAGAGTACCGCAGTACAGGACCCCGAAGAGTAGGAGGAAGAATCGGAACCATAATCTTGCTTGTAATGCTTGGAAGGAGCGACAACGTCCTGGAACGGGGATAGATGTACAGTACAACTGGCAAGCAGGCGTTGCCTTCTTGATCGAACATGATCTGATCTGGGTGGAACTACGGTGTATGCGTGGTGACAATGCTCGCTAAATTCGGTGATACACTAGTAGGTAGACCCGGAATATGTATGAACCACCAAATTAAATGAGGATTTTAGGGCAGGCTACCCGACATCTTGGCCAACCACACAGGTTCCCCCCGAACTATCTTTCATCATCATTATCATCAGCATCACTATGTGTGCTGTTGTCTGTCCACCGTCTTAGAAGGACTCGGCCCTCGTCCTCATAGAGTCTCGCTATCCCAAGACTACTCCCCTGTCCAGCCCAACCGCCAGTCTGCAGCCACAATCGCGCATCCTCGTCCAGACTCTGCCGTTCTTGGCCCCGAGACAGAAACAGCAAGGGCAGCGTATCGTTCCGCCAGGCTGGAACTCGCGCGCGCCGAGTTTTCCAGAGCGTGCCCGCCACGAGCGTCGCCCCCGCGACCCAAACGACCAACGGTAGGACCACCCATTGCCAATGCACAGTGATATACACCGCGGAAACCGTCGCTTTGCCCACGGCCCAGCCGGAGGTTGATCGGGCGTCAGCGATATACGCCGAGTCGCGGAGGGTCTTTGTTATGGCCGCGGCCACGTTCTCCATCGCACAGGGGAGTCGCTCGGCGAGGCGGTCGCTGCACCCGGTGATATTGCCCGACCCCAGCGCCTGGACTGTATAGGAAGCGGCATGGGAATTGACGGCGGGGGTGAACACCGTGTGCAATACGGTACGACTCGACTGGCCCGAAAAGATGGCTTGAATGAAATTCATCATCGTATAACTGGCGTCTACCCCGAGCACGAAGGACAGAGCACTGTAGTTTCGAGGGCTGCTTTGATTTGCGGGGACGCCGTAGTCGGCAACCCAAGAGTCTGGAGGGGTGAGCGCATACCCAGCGGTGGTGTTGCCGTAGCCGCAGGGAAAGCTGCTCTGTGTCCAGACTGCGAGTGGTCCTTCGCTGTAGTTGTTCTGATGGACGACAGGGCGGAAGCTGCGCACGATGGGATCCAAGAGACACTCGGTTGCGTCCCACCGAGACCCATTCGCGAGGACCCCGCCATACAAGAGGGTGAGATTGGCGTCGCGCGGCGCAATATATTGGACCACGACCAGGCTGGCGTTGGTGTACACTTCCGCGTACGTGGGTGCGACTCCAGCGACAGTGAACGGGGCCATCACGGGCGCATCCGGCAAATACCAGGCAGAGGTGTTCGCCTTGGGCAGGGTCAAAGTGCGGTTGGTACTCCCTGCGTAGGAGGAGTTAGCGGGAAAGGGCGTGCAGTTGGTTAACAAAGCGCTGGTGACGTTGGCGCAAAGAGTCCGGACTTCCAGCGACGCCACTGGTTCATCCCAGGTACAGTTGCTAGACGTGCAGACAAACTGTGGAGTCGCCCAAGGCCGGCTTCGGTCGATGTTCAACAGCGAGTTGTAAACATTTCCTTTGAGTACAGGATCCACTTCTTCGACTGGAAATTCCGGGTTCGCTTTCCATCAGTCCTCTTTGCGCGTCTGAATTGGGGATTGTTTTAAACATACCCATGGTCGACATAGTGGACCCGATAGTGTTGTATATCAAGACAGTTCCGATCCGTGCAGTGCCGGATGGGTCCACAATCATCTTAACATGACTATGTATAAGATTCTGCGAAAACGGGTCAAACGCCAGAGCAAAGATCATAACAAGAGCACCTAATCCAGCAAAATGACGGGCACGCTGGCCCCAAACCAGTCTTAGACTTCCCCAGGCTCCCCGGCTGGCCGAATCGAATAATCGTAGGTGTAGTAATGGTCGCTTCTCTTGACTAAACCACACCCACTTCAATTGTCCTAGGGACTCACCGACGGAGAAGATAAGACTCGCCTTGGAGAGAGTGCTGAGGGTAGCTATGACTGCGTTTAAAGAGATGTACGGCCAGCTCGGTTGAGGCTGTTGATCGTAAACACTCAGAAGAGTCAACCTCGAAGCAAGCAGACCGGCCGAGATAAAGTCCCCTGCCAGCTCGAAGGGAAACCAGTCTGAAGCAGCTCTCAACCCTGATGCGGTGGCATTGGACGTCTGAATTGTGTCCTTGGCTGAGTCGTGTATGGTCGCCGTATTTGAGATCGATTCCGAACAAGATGCTTGATTCTTGCCCGGGGCGCTTGAAGACGGTGATATGCTGTCTCGCCTAGATTGTTCGTGACCATGGTGGTCTTCAATCGGCTCCGTATCTATGCCGGACGCGGATATCGCCTGGTTAGTCTCGTTGGGTTCGAGCTCAGGCTCATTGTGTAGCGGCTCGTAGGCCGGCAATCGCCACTCGTCAAGTCCGCTCGGTGGTATCGCTAAGTTGCCAGGACAGAAGCCAGGTAAGAGGACTTGGAGAGACTGTGAGGTGGGCTGACAATTGGAAGGCAGCTAGTGTATATACACTGTATGCCTCCTACCCCTCCCAAAAAGAACTCTTTGTCATTGTCACACCTTAGTCTGAAAAAGGCTAGTTGTGCGAGATTCTAGTTGCATTAGTACTGCATATAAGGTCGTTCTCCCAGAGCAAAACCCTGATTCTTGTAAGTCATTGGAGAGAAAGGTCTCCCACTGCTAACCGTGCGCTTGAATCGACCACTCTGGTCTGGTGATCGCCCGATCTTCTCTAAATACCTTACTTGGGATGATTTGCCAGTGGGCTGCGCACGCAAGTCCCAGCCTCATCAGGCAGAAAGAGCAAAATGAGGAGGCAGTGCTGGATAGGTAGCTTGGCGTGGACAGGGATCTTAGTGCTTATGTATACCTACTTAGTAGTAGACCAGGGGCAAGCAGTAACTTCGCTGTAGGAAAAGAGCGATTGGCTGATCGGGAATTCCCCTCCTCGACCGTTAAACAAGAAAAGACCAATTTCGACAAAGTTTCTTTCGGTCTATCTTAATAACAAGATGTCCCTCGAAACATTGGGTAGATCCCAAGAAACTGGAGGCAGGAGGTGTTTCAACTTGAGTATACTTGATGTTAAGTATGTCGAAGACTATGTGAGAATTCTTTTGATAACACTTACTATTTGTGGAACTTGTAAAGGGAGCCCGAGTCGAACCCGAAACTGAGACTAGTCACACTCTATTTAGTGTAGTCCAATCTTTCTAGGTGAGAGCTGCTTCTGTTATGAGTTCTAATTTACAGCAAACCTGATGATTCTAGGACGGGCAATACAAAATTGCACAGAATGACAAAATCATTTAGTTGTAAAGCGTGCAATCACAGGGAGAGATAATAATGCTCTTGTACAGTATGAGGGGTTAAGAAATGCTAATCAGTTTGAATACATGAAACTATATATAAACCAAGAGGAAATTACCCTCTGAATCCGTGTTTTCCTCAATCTACTCCCAGAGGGATTTTTTCTTTCTTTTTTTTTGCATTGTGGCCAAAGATTTCAATTGTTGTTAGACTGCCCTCTAGCTGCCTGCTGAAGATTTGACTGAGCTTATGTGCTTGGGAGGGATCTGAGGTGGATGGGTGACCAGATCAGATATGTGAGGCTTGCTGGAGAACTACTAGGTAGCTAAGAAGCCGCAAAGTGGACGCTGTTTCTGCCGAGATCCATCTAGGAGAGTTTCAATCAATGCCTGATACTCTTTTATCCATTTTCGAGACTGATGCCAAATTATCGGTGGCTGGTGAAATTATCTTACGGTTCATACAAGTCCAGCTCATAATCTATGTACATACCAAGTAGCACTAAGTGAGAAAACCACAGCTACTAGGATGACATGGTTGTGATTGTACTCTGGAAACAACATCCCCTGGATCATTACTCATTTTTGTGGCTGCGTGGCTGCGTGGCTGCGTGGCTTTAAAGCACGCTTCACTTGTTGATATAGCGGCTTGTATCTTCTATCAAGGAGTGATAGTCACATCAATCCGATGCAAGATAGCAGTGCCATATGACATACATAGTAGGTATACCGTTCAATTATTTTGAATTATCCTGTCGAAGGCCGGACCCGGGGAACTGGAAGGCTTGCCAGAAGGCTAAGGCTAACAAAACGAACCCTTATCGATAAGGGCAAACGGATCGATTTCGTCACTGCCGCCAAGCTTCTCTGAGATTCCATCATGGAACGCGCCAGGAAATTCTTCCTATACTGCACCACCTGAGCTCCAACTCCAGCATTTGATAAATTATGCATTGAACCACCCCCCGAATTCGCTGTCTCGGTACGGCTTGTACAATCCACATTTACGCTTAATCCTCTACCTCAGCCAACCTTCTATGCCTCTGTCCCTCCAATCCGCAGCCACTCAACAACATCTCAAGTCATCATGTTTTCCGTCATCATCCCCGGCCGACCCTGCCTGACGGACATCGTCGCGGTCGACGCGCAACCGAACGGCCAACCCACCAAATTCGCCTTCACCTTCCCGCAGACGCCCGCCTTCGACGAGCTGGTCGTCTTCTTCCTGCCGGGCACCGTGCTGCCCCCAGACACCGCCGCCGCCATCTACCTCCAATTCCCGGAGTCGGTCGCATCATCGGCCCCGCAGTTCCGCTTCATCGGCGCCTTAGCCAACGAACGGCCCTCCGCCGTCTTCAAAGTCCGTCCGCCTTCCCCGGAAACGGCGTCCTCGCTGTCGTCCGCGCTGGTCACACTGGGGATCTCGATCGAGCCCGTGCACGCGGTTGCGCCGCAGCTCGCCGCGCTGGAGGCGGAGGAGAATAACAACCCGGGGTCGTCGATGGCGCTGACCCACCCCGCGCGACCCCCGATCAGCACTAAGGTCCTGGCGCAGCGGATCATCGGGAACGCCTTCAATTTCCTGGCTAGCTTTGCCTCGTCGGACAAGGGCCAGGATGTGGTCCCGCTTAAGAGCTTTCAGGATTGGTGGAAGAAGTTTGAGAGGAGGGTGGATATGGATCCGTCGTTTTTGGAGAGGGAGGATCCCACGGCGACGGGGTGAGGTGCCTGCTTTGTCTGGGTAGGGGGTTGGTTTTGTAACTCGCGAAAATGACTTTTTCTCTCGTAGGGGTAGAGGGGGGCAGGGTTTGTGCATGCGCTTGATATCACGCTTTTGTGTATTGCAAATGATACCATTTTACCTGGTTTTTTTTAGGGGCAGGGTTGGGGGGGGGAGGGGGGGGGTGGAAAATTCGATCAGTTGAAGTTCGGCTGTACGGAGATAAAGCCAGTCTATAGACATGATCTACCAAGTCTATGTATCGCAGTTCACCGCGCCCGAATTCGAGTCTAGATGGGCGGGCTGTCGTCTATCTAATCGGCCAAGTTGGGGCTTACCTCGACTCAATTACGAGCTTCAAAAAGGCCACCGTGATCGCCACCCCATCATGCGGCAGTCCCACCTGGCCGGCCGCGTCCTTGGACATCTCCGGCGAGAACAACCCACTCGCCGTGCGCAGGGTGATTAGTTCGTCCATAACATCCTCCCAGTACTCCAGATGGCCCTGCACCGTGATCAGTTTGCGGGGGATATACATGCACTGCACCGCGCACCGCGGCGAGGAGTCCAGCGAGATCACCTCGGATGGATATCCGTAGGCGATGTCTTGGTGCATTTGTCACGACGTCCCAGCCGGTAATGTTCAGCCCGGTCTCGGGGTCCAGTCGGTCGGGCTGGCCGAGTGCGACGACGCTCTAATGCAGTAATTTTGCGAAGACGCCGCGGTAGCCTCCGTACTTGGCGTTTACTTTTGTCTACGGGGTGGCGCATTCTAGGATGGCGATGCGGAGTGAGGGTTGCATTGTTGCTGGGGATTATGGAGGAGGGATTTGGTGGTCTGGGGTCAGCTGAGGAGATATTGGCGATTGGATGGGCTTGAACACAGTTGAAAAAAAGAGTGTCTGGGACAAATTGAGTGAATAGTAAAGTGTGATATAGTTGTCGGGGAAGTAAGTTGACTGCGGGGTGTCCTATGGAGACGGAGCAGTGCCACCGAGGGATCCGCCACCGCCTTGCGGTTGTGTTGTGATCGCAGATAAGTTAAGCTTCCCTCTTATCAATGTGGGGCCTTGGTCTTTGCAATCCTCTATACTCGAGAGAATGATAACGATATCGCATACTGCTTCTGACTCTGATCTAATGATTCTGACTTGTCCAATGACGGTGAACACTTTAGTAGATCGGATTATGCACTCAGACTGCCTCAAAACCTGCAAAATACCATACCTGGCCTTCGTAGAGGCCCGTATGCCAAGCCAAGCACCTCTCCCTCATTTGAAGCTCTGTGGAGCAATCCTGGAGAATAAGAATAAGAAACATACTACCCCTCTCAATACTAGTCCTATCTCGGCCTCCTGCTGTGGGACTAGTTAGCTGTTGCAAGGCACCGAGTCCACTACAACAAAACCCCACTAGTTTTACTGTCATTCACCCGAGGAGTCCTCCATTGTATTCTCTTTGCTCATTGTTGTGATAGGGCCGAGAACCAGATCGGCCATCCCCAGATGAAGAAACCATATCTTCCCTATGCACACATGCTGTTTGTCCTTGTTGTGGTTGTAGCTCATTGGAACCATCTAAGCCTACTTGATGACTGACATGCAGACCAAATACGGGTGCGTATGCATTGCAAGTAATTCATCCACAGCGCAGGTACCACAGAAATCAGCAAGATTGTATCTTTCCAGGTTCTGGGAAGGTAACACAGAGATTGTCCTCGGACCACTTATAGTACATAGGTACCTAGGCAAAGAACATCCAACAATGGGCGTTTTTCGCCGTCCATATATTTACGACGAAAATACCCGAAGCTTCAGAAGTTACCTTGCTATGTGGGACGAAGCTTCTGGTATTCTTTGTATCTGTTGTTCTTGCGACTTCTGTCAAAAAATTATCTTAAGCTTGGGAGTACACGGAGATACTTTCTATTATACTGCAGCATACCGCTATACAGGGCTTGATATTTATATGATCACCATCTTATGGTTATGAATGAAACTTGACTGATCTGTCAAACCAAAGCTCTCCCTACGAGCAAGGACCAATACGAGATCTAACGTAGGACTTACTTGTGTGAAAATAGAGATGAAGCGCATATGGGAGAGACAATTGCTGACTGAATATGCTTCAAATACGAGCTGACCTAGACATGCAATGCAGCCAACTCTGATATACCAATACTAGCTGACTGCACCGCGGTCCACCCGTTGTTCTCAGAATCTGAGCCTGGAATTTGGGCTACCGAATCCACAGCCCCTCAAATCCTACTTGAATCCTGTTTGCCGCCCTAGTCGCTCAACTTCTTATGGACACCTCCAGGATTCTGTCAACGGATCAATCGAGGTTCAGAAAACCATGCCAAGGTTTCAGCTTCGATCCTTCTTCGCAACTTATTGGTCTTCAGGTGTCTCATCGGTCTGATTTCAAATTGTTTTGGCATATAGCTAGCAAACGCTCTGGATATCCGGGGTATTGCTTGGCTCTATCAATCCCTCTTCGGGTGTATAACAGCCTAGGATGTGCTATATGGCTTGGACTCCCTCATGCCTTCCCTTCTTCAAGTTGATATCGCTGCCTTCTTGATTTTCACAACCCGATCGCCTACTGTTGACACAGACGTCATCTCCCACAATTTCCAACTTCGATGCCTCAACAACTCAGCTCAAAATAATTATACGGCAGGAGAACAACATTGAAGCCCATCAAGCATTCATTCCACGCTGAAATGAACAGCCTAATCATAGCAGCTGTTTTACCCAGCATCCTACTAAGATCCTGTCTTGCACAATCTGCTGTCAACTCAGATCTCTGTGTATGTCTACAACCATCTTACCGAGCTAGTAGCCCATTCAAACTACTGAATTAGATCCGCTATAGTGCGCAGCCCTTAACACCAGCGGAATTAGCAGCAGAATAGCCTTCCCAGGCAGTGTTGCATACGAAGAGTCCATCCGTTCCTACTACTCTCTCAACGCCCGATTACATCCTACCTGCATTGTTCAACCTCTTTCGGCGCAGGACGTTTCTGTTGCTGTTCGAACACTGACCACTTCGCATGTTGGGCCCTGTTTCTTCGCCGTCCGTAGTGGCGGCCACACACCGACTCCCGGCGCGGCAAATATCGAGCCTGGAGCTACTATTGATCTCTCGTTGATGAATCGTACTACTTATGACCCCAGCACAGACACTGCTTCAATTCAAGCCGGAGCCCTCTGGGGCTCAGTGTACGAGACTTTGCTAGAAATTAACGTTACAGTTGCGGGTGGCCGTGTAGGACCCATCGGCGTCGGGGGTTTTCTGACCGGTGGAGGACTTTCGTTCTACAACGCGCGTGTTGGTCTCAGCTGTGATAAAGTCCAAGGCTTCGAGGTGGTCTTGGCGAGCAGCGAGATCGTCTATGCTAATCGGCACTCACATCCCGATCTTTTCAAGGCCCTGAAGGGGGGCTCCAATAACCTTGGCATCGTGACTACATTTGATATGGAAACCCTGCCTGCGGAAGATCTGTGGGGTGGCGCTCTTGTCTTTAATCTCTCTCGCGCTCCGGAGTACATCGTTGCAGCGACAGATTTCACCAATAATATCGTCACCGATCCTTATGGTGCATGGTATGGCATCTTCAGCTACAATGCCACCGCAGACCGAACTGATATTGTCGCTACGATGGCTTACACAAGATCTGTGATGCGGCCTGCAGTGTTTCAGAAATTCTATCAAATTCCTAACATCACGGATAGTACGACCCGGATCTCGACGATTGTGGACCAGACCAGATATACTTATACATCCTACCAGTGAGACTCATCTACCCCCACAAGCACTGTCTCAAAACTCAGTTATAGCCTCATATTTACCTAGCGTCGACGGTCAAACAAGCACTTATCTCAACAGAGCAGACGTTATCCATCAAGCTGTCGAGATCCACTCAAAGCAGATCCGGAGGGCAAGATCTCGAGCTCGCAGCAAGGACTTTGGAATTGTCTTAGTGGTGCAGCCCTGGGTCCCTCTTTTCTGGAAGGACAGCGAGGCGCGAGGAGGGAACATACTTGGATTGGAACGATTTAACGAAAATATGCTCAGTTAGTTATACTACCTTCTACCTCCCATCATCTCGTCCCGCTCCTGTCATACCATGTTAATGCATACTGAACTGTGCGTGAACCAATGCTACAGATATCATCATCAGTTATGCCTGGAGCGACGAGGCAGATGACAGCTTCTTTCATCATCTCGCTAAATCTGGACGGGTGAAGCTAGACACGTACGCCTGGTTGACAGGTGCATATAACGAGTACATCTATCTGAACTATGCCGGAGGCACCCAGGACCCGCTTCGTGGGTATGGACCGGACAATGTGAGATTCATGCAACAGGTGGCTAGAAAGTATGATCCCGAGGAAGTATCTCAGCATCTGGTCCCGGGCGGCTTCAAGCTCTCCCACACTCATGGGCTTGATTGATCGGGGGTTTCTAGGGTTAGAAATTACTCAAACGGGTCAAGTGTCGCGTGACATCTCTGTAGAAACAATCATCGAGATTGCGGGCGCGGGAGGGCGCGGGAGGGCGCCCTTGAGAACATGCACCTTTGCATGCCGAGAGTGGCAGACATACACTAGGTACTAACATACAGCTGCGCCGGCGGAATATATCATGTGCCAGTTTCTAGATTCTTTTTATGCCTCAGCAATCGCTAAATTTCGAAACTATTTATATATACTGTAGAATCAATACCAATCCATCTAGGAATTTTTCTTGAGATTCGAAAGAGTAAGAAAAGAACTCCAGCTTGCGCTGCAGGTGAAAACTTAAAACATCATCTTATGGAACAAGCTGGCTGATATGCAGGTCGCTCAGAGCAGCGGAGTTGGGGTTTTGCTTTTGTTGCTGTGGTACGATGAGGTTCATGCAGGCGGGATTTTCCCTGGAACATGAGTTAGACATTTGCCCGTGTGCGCGTCACACGGAGGATGCGAGCTTTGAGCTCTTTCTGTATACTCATGTTACAAGTTTGCGCCAGCTTGTTCGAAGATACGGAGCCAATGGCCAGGCATTATAACTTGGCTGATTTGTGTAAGTTGTTACTTCGAGAAGCTGAGGGGGTAGGGGTTATCTGACATTGACGATGCTGCACCTCGTACAGCTGGATTAACGCTCAGCAGCAGAGTAGGCGCATGTTGTGGCCCAACGACCTTGAAGTTCAGACTTTTGTTTCCATGAGAGATGAGATGAGAGCCGAGATAACCAGGCTCAAAATACTCATAGTAAGTACCGGCAATGGCAGCGGAGCCCCAGCGACTAAGCCCCATCCGGTTTAAGGCGCGATGCAACATCTGGGTCGGATGACTCCATCTCCAACAAATCATACTCCTTCATACTTCATCTGCATAGACCGACATCGGGTCTCACCTATAACCATGCACTCAGTTGTCTGAACGGAACTGCATTCAACTTACTGCATACTACATCCGGCACACTACACACTGCATCCTCTCTGCACGAGGGATTTAATTCTCTGTCACCAGATATCCTGATTATAACAAAGACCCTGCCAATCGCTAACCAGGTAAGTGAGCTGCAAGGCCAAAAAACTTTTATCTAGCGGCAGGTGGTGGAGCTCTTCCGAGGTCCCCTTCCTTTCCCCTCTTTTTCTTGTCTTGTCCGAAGACTTGAGGTTGGAGGCCGAGTCATAGTCATAATCTAGACTATCGACCGAGTATTCCTCCGTACGTAGTCATATTTAGAGGCTAGAGCGCTTCCACCCGTCGACTCACTCCTTCATCCCCCCGCCCCTTGCGCCCGTTACCAGTCAGGCTGTCCATTCGACATGGCGGCCAACAGCTACTA
>WOUI01000288.1:0-44606 GCA_012184565.1 Aspergillus floridensis | reverse complement strand
AACCCCCCCTCCCCCCCCTTCCCCTTCCCCCCCACCACCCTTCCCTCACCGCTCTCCTTCTCTACCCAAACACTCTAAACTAACCCAATTCCTCGTTTTCTCCCTTCCTCCTCCTTCCACTTCGACTGTTTTCCTAGTCTCCTCTACCTAATCCCTACATTCCTCCATTCTTCGATATTTGTCAACCCACTTTTTCTCCTCCTCAGCTTCAATTACCTTTCACAATGCGCGAAATTGTATGTGTTCTTCCTCCCCTCCGTTGTTGTCCGCCACGGGAGACGCGTCGTTTAGACTTCACTCCCCTGATGCGCCCCCACCAGTTGTTCAACATCAAGATTATGCGGCTAACCTAGTCTTTTTCCACCCAACAGGTTCACCTCCAGACCGGTCAGTGTGTAAGTGAATTTGTGCTGGGACACACAACCTTTGCGGTTCGATATATTTATGCAGTGGGCTAAAATATGGGTGCTGGTGACAGGGTAACCAAATTGGTGCCGCTTTCTGGTATGTCTCTACTCGAGTGAATGGAGACAAGACATGTTCTGTAGACTCTCACCCAGAGTCAAGAACGTTACTGTCAAAGCTTTTCTGTGGTCAATTGAGCTAACCCTCTTCCAGGCAGACCATCTCTGGTGAGCACGGCCTCGATGGCGCCGGTGTGTACGTGCAGACTTCCCGGGCGGCAGGACCAACGGGTCGCGGGAAATGGTGAAGGTTACTAATGGAAAGGACAGCTACAATGGCTCCTCCGACCTCCAGCTGGAGCGCATGAACGTCTACTTCAACGAGGTTCGTCTTCGAGTCTTCCCTCCGGCTTTCCCGCATCAGCTCCTGACTGCTTCACCAGGCTAGCGGCAACAAGTATGTTCCCCGTGCCGTCCTCGTCGACCTCGAGCCCGGTACCATGGACGCCGTCCGTGCCGGTCCTTTCGGCCAGCTTTTCCGCCCCGACAACTTCGTCTTCGGCCAATCCGGTGCTGGTAACAACTGGGCCAAGGGCCATTACACTGAGGGTGCCGAGCTTGTCGACCAGGTTGTCGATGTTGTCCGTCGCGAGGCTGAGGGCTGCGACTGCCTTCAGGGTTTCCAGATCACCCACTCCCTCGGTGGTGGTACCGGTGCCGGTATGGGTACTCTCTTGATCTCCAAGATCCGTGAGGAGTTCCCCGACCGTATGATGGCCACTTTCTCCGTCGTTCCCTCCCCGAAGGTCTCCGACACTGTTGTTGAGCCGTACAATGCCACCCTCTCCGTCCACCAGCTTGTTGAGCACTCCGACGAGACCTTCTGTATCGATAACGAGGTATGTTATGGAAGATATGGCCTATATGGTTGACACGGCCGGCATGGGGGAAAGGCGCATAAACTGACCGGATGATTGCTGTAGGCTCTGTACGACATCTGCATGCGTACCCTCAAGCTCTCCAACCCCTCCTACGGTGACCTGAACCACTTGGTCTCCGCCGTCATGTCCGGTGTGACTACCTGTCTTCGTTTCCCTGGTCAGCTTAACTCCGACCTCCGCAAGCTGGCTGTCAACATGGTTCCTTTCCCTCGTCTCCACTTCTTCATGGTCGGCTTCGCTCCTCTGACCAGCCGTGGCGCTCACTCTTTCCGCGCCGTCTCTGTTCCTGAGTTGACCCAGCAGATGTTCGACCCCAAGAACATGATGGCTGCTTCGGACTTCCGCAATGGCCGTTATCTCACCTGCTCCGCCATCTTGTACGCTGCCCGTATCCTATTGCGTCATGACTTTTGTACTGACTGAATCTAGCCGTGGACGTGTTTCCATGAAGGAGGTTGAGGACCAGATGCGCAACATCCAGAGCAAGAACCAGACCTACTTCGTCGAGTGGATCCCCAACAACATCCAGACTGCTCTCTGCTCTATCCCTCCCCGTGGCCTCAAGATGTCCTCTACCTTCATTGGTAACTCGACCTCTATCCAGGAACTCTTCAAGCGTGTGGGTGATCAGTTTACTGCTATGTTCCGTCGCAAGGCTTTCTTGCACTGGTACACTGGTGAGGGTATGGACGAGATGGAGTTCACTGAGGCTGAGAGCAACATGAACGATCTCGTCTCCGAGTACCAGCAGTACCAGGACGCCTCCATTTCCGAGGGCGAGGAGGAATAGTAAGTTTCCCGACTGTCGCGCCGGAGATATAGTCACTGACTCTGTCACAGCCCCGAGGAGGAGATCCTTGATGAGCAGGAGTGAACTTTTGGCCGTCAAGAATGACGCAAAGCGGGACATGCGCTCGTTAATACCCTTGATAAGCTTTCATTCTCAAAGGACGTTGGCACGTTGTACCGGTCATTGTCGGTGAACTATTTCGTTTGAGCGCCTTTAATTTCCCCCTTCCTGTTTTTTTTTAATAACCTAGGCCGATGGAAGCCTGAAACCATCCAAATCAATAGCACATAGTTCGAAGCAATCTATAGTTGATTGCTTGATATGCAGCGTATGTGAGCCGCTTCTGCTCGCCTATAGGTTTTTTGCGGTGAAAGCACCCGGGCTTTGAACTTGTAGGATCACGTAACGTCTATTGAGACATTTGAAAGGAGTAGAAATACTGGATTAGGGATAAGCGGTTGGCACAGAGTGGCTTGTACTTTACCCACAGGAGGTGAAGCAATACAGGTAGATATAAGTCACGTGATTTGATTTCGGCAAACAAGCATCAAGTTGGGTATACTTAAAGTCCTTACCAATCAGCACGCTGCTATATGCTGCCGGCGCTAAGCGGAGCGCTCCAGGCGCCAAGGTTCTGGGCTTCAGGTTCTTAATTCCCTACCGGGGCTCGTAGACTAGCTACTAACTAGCTGGATGCAGGTACCGTGCAGCAATGTACTCTCTCCTATGAGTATACGATTCACCTGCCCCACCACCACTACTGCACCTCTTCCAAGCGAGGCCAAGTGATGTCTATCTTTCGGCTATATACATGAAACCCTTCCGGTGCTACTCCGGTGACAATTGGCACTGGATCGAGTGATTGGGAATTATTTGGAGGTAGGTGCGGCTTCCTGTTTAGCTTTTCCTGGGTCGTTTGGGTGTGTGGTGGGGGTTGGGGGTGTCAGGGGGATGCTCCGCGCACGGTTAGATACAGTACTATCCCATCCGAGCGGGTGGTGGTAGGATGCCAGTTTGGGGTCACTTTGAGAGAGGAACTAAGTATGCGGGTTCCTGCGGAGTATTCTGTACAGTTCGACGGGATGGGGATGCACCAAAAGAGGGTTGGTAATGTACTGCTGCGCGGCATATTCCTCCGTCTGAGAAGACATCCGCTTCTTTCTGTGGCTCATCTATCTCCCAGATCGTTGGGAGATGGGATATGAAGAGGGTTGAGGCTTCCATACAAGGCACGTCAGGGCATTTGTAGCTTTATCTAAGGGTGGGTGAAGGACCGGGATGGAAAGTTGTATAGTCTTGATTACACTTCTTCATTCGATTATTTTTTTTTTCCCTCTTCATATACATTGAACCGACAACCAGTCACATTAGGTAAGAAAGTCAAATAGAGGAAGCCTTGAAATGGGGGAATAGAACCAAGAAAAGAAAGGTATGTACATATTCACAATAAAAGAGGGGGATATCAAAGTGGTAGAGACCTGAGAAAAAGAAAAGGAAAAGGGATATAGTCCCAAGAAAAAGGAAAGAAATTAGGTGGAGTGGTGGTTTCACTCTGTCCCAGAAGTAAATGGTCCAGCCACCATTTACGCCTTCAGTTCTACCGACTCCTCGTTGCCGGCGGGCGTGATGCTGCGCTTGGAGGAGCTCTCGGCATGCTCGGGGCTGGTGCCGGCGATGACGTCGCGGGTGATTTCGACATAGTCGTACTGTTTGCTAAGGGTTAATTTTTCTGCTCATTATGATGGAAGGGCTCAAAGATTGGGAAGACATACGGCAAATTCACCGATCTCGGCGTCATCAGTACCCAGGATCTCATCTTCCTCGGAGATGCGCAGGTGGAGACCAGGGATCAGGTTGATCAGGAAAAGGATGATGCAGCTGCCGAAGAAGGAGTAGGCCATGCCGGAGACAGAGTCGGCGAGCTGGTAGCCGAGCTGGACGTAGTTGTGGTTGATCCATCCACCGTCGATGACGGTGGAGCCATCGAGATGAGCAATGTAGTCACTGAAGCAAAGTTAGCAAAGTGCTTGCAGCGGAGGTATAGAAAGAGACATACGCGGCAAAGATTCCGGTCAAAAGATTGCCAACGAGGCCACCAATACCGTGGACAGCGAAGATATCCAGGCTGTCATCAACTTGGATCACATATTTCAGCTTGGTGGCATAGTTGCAGGCAACAGCACCAACCACGCCGAAAATGAAGGCCGCCCAAGGTGTGACGAAGCCAGAGCCTGGAGTGATGGCAACCAAACCGGCAATAGCACCGGAGCAGAATCCAACCATAGACCATTTCCTCTCAAGTCGGTAGTCCAGGAGACACCAGGTGACACCGCCCACCGATGCAGCAAGGTTGGTGACAACGGCCGCCATCACGGCGCGCAGGTTGGCAGCCAGGGCGGAGCCTGCATTGAAACCGAACCATCCAACCCAGAGGAAGACTGTGCCGATGACAACGTGGGTGACATTGTGAGGGCGGTAGTTGAGCTCGTGCGTTCCATGGCCACGACGCTTTCCGAGCATGAGAGAGTAGGCAAGAGCGGCAGAGCCGGAGGCGATGTGGACGGGAGTACCACCGGCGAAGTCAAGACCTCCTAGCTTGAATACCCAACCGGACGCGTTCCATGTCCAGCAGGCGATGGGATCGTAGATGATGGTGGTCCAGACAAAGCTGAAGACCATGCAAGGAAGCATGCGACCGCGCTCAGCGACGGCACCGACTGCAAGGGCCACCCTGATGTCATACTGTCAGATATGCAGCCTTATAATGGATCGCAGCAGGAGTATACTCACGTAATAGCTGCAAACATTCCCTGGAAGACGGCGAACAGAAGATCCGGAACTTTAGTGCTGCCCACGGAAGGAGCTCCCAGCACACCCTTCATACCGAAATTCTGCAGGTCTCCAATATAACTCCCAGCAGTGTGGGAGAAGGCTAGCGAATATCCCCAGAAGAACCATTGGAAAGACACCACCCCGACCGACATTATCGAGAGCCAGATCAGCGACAGAGCTGACTTGCGTCGAGCAAGACCGGAATAGAAGAAGCTGGCAGGGTTAGCTCTCGACTCATTATCTCGAACACTAGGAATGGTCCCATACCCGACACCCGGAATCATCAATAGCACCAGGGCAGTGGAGGTAATCACCCAAGCAATATCCCCAGACTGATAAGAGTTAGCCAAAGCAAAGTACTAAGCGCCTAAGGAGCTTACACTGTAATAAATGTTGAGGTCCTCCGTCAGGGAATCACCACCCGTTGCACCCGTGCCATTGTAGGCAACGGGATACGCCGACATCGTGAATCTCACAAGATGCACGGAACTTGTTACAGGATCGAAAAGAAAGAACTGTGGGTTGCAGCCTGTCTACCACAGCTTGGCAAGAGGTTAAAGTATTATCGAACGCGCAGGCGGTACCCAACCGTAGGGGGTCTCGAAGGCAATGGAAGGAACGGGCACGTATTAGACCGACAGCAAGGAAAGCAAGTTGGGGAAAGTCCGGGCACTGATCGATGAATAATTGAATCTGAGCTGTTACCGATTTAGGATGACTCGATTGCTGATCAATAATAGAAAGAAAAGTATAGATTTCAAATATAGTTAAGAGAAAAAGAGAGGTCAGATCAGGGGGAGATGCAGGAGTGATAAATAGTGGTGATGATAGTCGGCGGCCGGAAGTATTACCAGTCAGATGAAAAGCGCCATCGTCTCACTTGCTTCGAACCCTGGAAGGGCTCCACATCATCGGAGCCATTCTGGGGGGGTTGTTCTCTTTCTTGGCGACAGGATTAGTTTGGTCTTAATACGATGCGATATCTACTGATAGATATCGGAGGACTGGCCATGGCTGCGGATCCAGACGGGTGGAGTTGCTGGAGGAGAGCCATCACGGACCAATGTTATTTCTCACATTGATTGACTTGGCAGTATTCCTCTGACCTGCAGCTGGCTGGAGTCATTTGTCTTCATGTTCCGATCTGTCGAGAACGTGGATGCGCATGTTGGGAGTAGAGTTCCACGGCATTGGCATTGGCTTGTTCATCGTGCATGGACGCCTAATCCATCAGCCATGGCTGATGGCTGCATATCGGTTACATGTCGGAAGCGGCAAACAGGCCGCCCGCGGTAGACTCGGAGCGATAGCAGTAGGTATGCTTCGTGATGCGAAACTCAAACGCGGATGGAGATTAGGGATTTCATTGACAGATGAGGGTCAATAATGCAAATGCGCGGAGGTATGGATAAGGAGAGAAGTCTATTCAGTCCGGGAGAAATCCTTCGGTTCAGGCAGCATCGGGACTGGCTGGAGATAGTCATCGATGTGTCTTATCAGTGGTAAATTAAGAGTTAGTCAGGTAGACAATTGCATGCACAGGTGGTAAGGGGTCAAAGAGAGTTCCTTATCTCCCGCCAGATACGTATGTTGGTATGCCAGTTGAACTGACAGGGCTGATTCTTGGATCCTGGCGGACTTGCCATCCTTCGTGAAGCTCCATCGGGAGGCGCAGTAATGACCACGAGGTTTTTCCAAACCTTGCAGATCTGCCCCACTGGCGTTCTGAGCTGTAGTTGTACAGTAGGTACAATTGAATGAGTTGGAGTTGGTGCAATATGGGGAGGGAGTCTGGTTGTTGTTCCTAAACCTTCCGAGAATGAAGATGGAAGTCCTTATCTTCCTCCGTCGTGGTAACCAATCACCATCGGCTCGGGTGGAAGTCTTATCTACCTTACCGTACAATCTCCAAGGCTGTTTATTACGAACGAACGAACCAAACTACCTCCTATTGAACTTATTATCACTCGACCTGCTCGTCCTTGCCTTGACTCAGTCACCATTGATGATGACGCCAAGAATCTAAGTCACATTAGTTCCCTATATCTGACACGCAAATATGTGGTACTGCCTATGCAGCACCCGTGTTCCATCTACAAGTATAGCTACAGCATCAATGTTTCCCATGTGGTCCGTTCATCTGCGAAAGCTTAAATCCGCCACTCCGTACGAGTAGGAATACATACTCAACTCTACCAGACAGGAAGCGCTCCAATGCTGTGGTAATTCGACGATCACACGGTGCCCGACCCGATCACTTCGGTCGCTTCCAGCGCAACCGCAAACCGAGCCTTGAGATCCTCCACAATCTTGACCCCGACACTAACGCGCAGCAAATCGGCCGGCACGCCGGTCCCCGCGGCCCACTCCAAACCCCCATAGTGCGCGAGAGGAACATTGGGCGACGTCAAGGTGAAGTTAGTGCCGAGACTCAGCCCTTTAGCCGTCTCGATGCGATTAAAGAATGCCACCGCATGTTCCTTCCGGTGAAACGTGAAAGACAGCAAACTCCATACCTGCCCGTGGGGTCCGACACTCATCATAGAAACGTTTCGTGGGACTCTACTTGGGGTAACAGACGTCCTTGACTAGCGGATGGGCTTGCAAAACTTGGCAGATGGCCTCAGCACTGTCGTTCATTCTCCTGATGCGCGCCACGAAGTCCCGGCAATTGCGCTCCATGAAAAAAACGTCCTCGACCCAATAATGGTTATCCTCAAAATCCGCCTCGAACGCCTGCTTCAGTGGAAGATAGTATCGGCTTTCGGGGTTCAAGATAGCGCTGCCACCCATCACTTTACAGTCGCCTGAGAATATCTTCGTGAGACTGTTGACCACCACGCCGGCATGAGGCAGGAGCTGGACATTGACCGAGTTGCCAATCGTCTCGTCCACCACCACAGCGAAGTCATACTTGTCGGCCAATTGGCGGATGCGCTGGAGATCGGAGCTCTTTAGCATTGGATTCCTGGGGAATTTGCAGAAGAAGGCCAGGTATCGTTCGCCAGCCTGCAGGCGGGCTTCTAGGTCGTCCAGCTCGTCCGAGGAGCCATGCCCGCAGAACAAACATCCAGGGCCGAATTTCTGCAAGACTTTTAAGGTGTCGACATATGGGAAACCAAACGAGATACTCTTCCGTTGGCCTCGGACCGCGAGCAGCATCTGGTGCATATTGAAAATGGCATTCATGCCGCACGGGTAGAGGTAAACGTCGTCGTCGGACAGTCCGGTCACTCCCCGTGAATTGGGTTTGTGACCTCGATTTTTCGACTGCAGCTGTAGATATAGGATCCACTTCATCTACCAGCTAGCCCGCTAGGCGTCGACCAATCGCTATTCTGGCGTTGTCGACAAATGAGAGATCTAAGTTTCGTCCAAATTGCTCTTCCAGGAACTGCGTGCTTTCCCGGCTCTCTACGGCCTTGTGCTTGCTATTGAGTCCAATAATTCTTGGTCCGGTAGTGACGTTGTTTTCTGCTTCTGGAGATGTTCGACGATGATCTATGGCGGAATCTCCTTGATAGCTCCTTGGGCCTCTTTTGTGATTTACTATTGGCTGCGACTGTTTCGCGTCTGCGATGCCGGTGCGGTGGTTGCACAATCTGTCACTAGCATACCCTCTTCAAAAAACGACGTGACGAAACTCTGCCTGTCGACCTGAGACCCCATCTCCAGAATGTTGTCAATACTGTTTAGCGATTGGGACCAGTTTCTACTGGAATATGACGGCAGGTATTGAGGGTGACACCTTCTTAATCATGGCTATCCATTGAGTCGCTGAATCCTTATTTTAGAGACACAAATTAGTTATCTTGGCATTTCCAACCAGTACCTCCTTCGCCGCTTCTGCCTTGATAGTGATGATAATGAAGTCACGACATCTTTCAGCAGCTTTGCGGGATGGGAACAACATCGCCCTTATATTGGCGGTTCTTGTCAAAGCAGCATCTGGTCACGATGTCAATTGCAGATGCAGCGATGAGTTTGTGGATATAGGATCATGATCAGCCATTGAAGACTCTGTCCATCACGCACTTGGCACCTCATAATCATCAATGTCATCCGCCCATGTTGGAAGAAACATGCTCACAGCATGAGTTGTGAGGGCAGGAATTGAGTCACTCAGGTCTATCGTAGACGGCATTATTCGATACAATGAAGGTAAAGCTGATAGAGTCCGAAGTCAAGATGCAACTGACGGCAGCCAAGTACTGTATGTGTTCATTCAAGCTTATCAAAGCTTCTCGATATACAGGCATTCACTTTTTTGAATAGACTATAAGACCACAATTTGCCTGTCTTTTTGTGCGCAGATGAGAAAGTGAGGGGTTAAATACTCTGAGAAATAATGACTGTAAGCAATAAGTATGTATCAGGTCCCTGATTTATTCATCATATCTATTCTCTTCATAATGCTTTCGCTCTCGCATTGTTCGCCCACTTCTCGGCCTGCTGTTCGACCTGACAGGTCAATCAACGTGATGCTCGCGAGTAAAAGGGCTTCAGGCTGATTCAATTTGTGCTTGTAGGGCAAGGCTCTCTTTTCTCCCCGGTTATTGCATGGTGGGATATGACTTGAAAGCATCAAGTAGGCCGTCCGACGACTGACATTAGAATTTATCTCGCTTCCTTGGAGTCCTGATTTTACCGACAATCGGGTTTAAACAGACTTATTCGTAACATCATTCGATACTCATGGCTTTATCATTGAAATCTTTGTTGCTTTATGGCCTACTGGGGGTGTTGCATAGGGGAACCCGCCTCAAGCCCGCAGCGCTACCTTCTCAACATTCTGTTTCCCAACCGCTGGATCAATTGACCTGAAACGAGCCACATAATTGCTTCTCTGTAGGTGTTGCGGATAAGTGCCTTTTCGCGCCCCAGCACCCGGATGTGTAAGGATAGTTGTGTGTCGCCGTGGAACCCAAGACGGCGCGGCGCGCATAACGTCACCATTGCTGGGAACTTCGGCCAGCGCTCTGAAGATGAACGTGCCCATTCTTCCCTGCGCAGGGGTATTGACCATGCTCTTAGGCTTCTCTATCAAGTGCAGCGCGGGCTTTCGGATCTGAGGCACTAATGCACGCCCCTCGCAGTCCATGCGTATGGCGGGTTGATCAATACCGATATGGAAATTGAGAGACAGCCGTCTATTTCCTCGAATGCAGATCATCGAAGGATCATCGGGATCGCAGAGCATGCGCCAGTGTTGATCTTCCGGCATTAACTAGAATGAGTGCTGATGTGGACAACGGGATCTGGTATCATGGCATGGCAAATAATTTAAAGTATTCAAAGTACTCCGCAAATCCCGTAGTACACTCGCTGCTCCACACTGGTGTTTCGCTTGTGAAGGCTCTGACTAAGCTTCAGGACCTGGTGGCAATGTTATGAGAATGATATACGAATAGTGACCTATCGTCGCAGACCGCGCGTCCTATTCAAGGCTTGAAAGTTGATTTACTCCTCACATTGTTCTCAGTGATTACATGGAACGGAGGTGGACAGTCACGGGGAGTTTGGTGTGGCGGTGATGTGCGCTTAGTCATGGGCGGTGGGCAGTCCTTGATTCCGCTTCTAAATGAGGCTCTCTCGAATCTCCCTCTGAACAGTGTCTCTGACGTCGCCCAGTCATTGGCATTGAGTGCTATATCACACTTCTTATCGCGTTGAGCACCCATTGATAGCCTGAATTGATCATTCTAGCTCAACCACACGGCTGAAGACGCAGACGCATTTCCAGGGATTTTTTGACGGGTCCAGCAGCAGAAGCATGCACCGCCACAGCCCCTATCTATCCGCTTGAGGCTTTCCCTTCCAACCCGCTCTCTAGCACTGGCCATGCGAGATGGAGTCCCAACAAGACCGTGGGTTCCAGATCATGGAGCATCCTGATATGAACAATCATGACTCGGATGGCTCCGGTTCCTCCGATGAGCTGCTGCAACAGCCCTACTCACTTCGGTCGGATTCCAGCTTCACGGAGAATTTCGACGGCCAGATCCCAACCCCCGCGTCGACCATCGCCAACTCTCCTACCCCATCCCTCCCCAGCGGTATCCCTCCATGGGTCACGGGCACACCATCACGCCCGCGGGGTGCGAGCGTTGGTGCCTCCGCTCTCGACAAAGCACAACCTGTAGACGGTCTGCCAGGTGACTTGAGGTCGCAACGCCCGTCCGGCCCCGCTCGGACACCTTCCAACACCTACGCCCCTCAGCGCCGCCCGCCCCAATACATCAGCTTCCAGAATGACCGTCAGAGATCCTCGTCAACGAAGCGAACCCCCCGCAGGGACCCGAATGCCCAGTATCGAGCGCAGGAGAAGGCGTATGTCCAGCGCATCCGGGCCGACCCACAGGCATGGTACAACCATTTCGACGAAGCTCAGAATATGAGCCCGGGAATTGGTGACTCGGACCTGGAGGAACCCTCGCCGTCGTCAGAAGTTCCCTTCGAAGATGATGCCTACGACCCTGACATTCAACTTTTCCTCAACGACGATAACCTGCCGACGATCGATGAGCTGAAGAACCCGAGAAATCAGGAAAGGCTGGAGTGGCACTCCATGTTGTCTTCTGTCTTGAAGGGAGATGTCGTCAAGCAAGAGAAACAACGTCTTCTAGGGTCTACGGATTCCAAACGGTCCTCCGCCCAGAATAATGCGATATGGCTGGGTGTTAGGGCAAGAACGTGCGGGCGCAGTGTAGCTCTGCAGCGGAAGCTGATCGAAGAGGCCCGGAGTGGACTGGGACCTATCATCGAAGAAATCATCAAGTTTGAGATCAAAGGTGAGACGGAGATTGGGAAGCCTCCTATTCAACAGGTCGAGGACATTGTGGGACAGATCGAGAGATGTGAAAGCTTGTATTCCACTCACAAAGAGCTGGAAAGCGCCCACCCCCGCATCGCTTCAGATGAGTTCCGATCGAGTCGTGATGCTGTTCTTGCCTGGCACAATACAACGATCTTGATCAACACTGAACTTGCCATTCTGCAGAAGTGGGTTGGCAACGACGAGCTTGACTTCAGCAAGCCAAGGACAAAGTCAATTAACAGTGATCTTACCGACGAATCCTCCTTCTTGGACCGGATTATGAAGGAAGACGGGCTGAGAACGCTCCAGGGGAGACAGAACATGCTCAACGGTGTGGGCGAAGTGATTCAGAAGGCGAAGAACACCTTGATCGAAAATGCCAGCTCGTTTGCGAAGCGTCATCTGCCGCCCTATATCGAGGAATTGCTTACCTTGATCAACTTCCCATCGCGTCTCATCCAAGAGATCATCCGCATGCGACTTTCCTATGCAAAAAACATGAAAGATCCTGCCCAGCAGTCCCCAATTTTGGTGGATCAGATGCTTTCACAGTTCCAGATCTTGATGAAAGTAGCGGTGGACATCAAGCAACGATATATGGATATCGCCAGACCTGAGCCCGGCTGGGACTTGCCCCCTTGTATCGATGAGAATTTCGACTCGGTTGTCCTGGACGCCATGAAGTACTACTTCCGACTCCTCAATTGGAAGCTGAATGCAAACAAGAACACATTCAAGGAAGCGGAAATTCTGGAACAGGATTGGGAATTCTCTAATGAGGTCGGACGTCAACTTGACGGAGGTGACATTGAGGTTGCTGAGCAATATAGGTACGATATCTCTCGGACCACGATGTGCATGTTTGCTAACTTGTGATCAGTGCCTTGACTGCAAAGTCTCTTCAACGCTTGATGATTCATTTTGAACGGGAATTGACGATACGTCCGAATGAGGATCCCATCGACATGGATAAGCGGTATAAGAGCGTTCTCGATTCTACCCGCATTCGCCAACGGAAGCTCTATCGCTTCTCCCGCTTCTTGCGCCAATTATTTGAAAATGCAACGGAGTACAATTTGCCAGCTGATATAGCCTACGACTTCCTGGAAGCGCTTCTTGTGTCGGACCATTTCATTATCAAGTCTAACTCTACCACAGGCCAGAAGAACGTCTATCTCTTTGCGCATCCTGCTTTGTGGGGTCGGCCCGCAGATCTACAAGCAATCATGGGCACGTCCTTCCGTGAGGAAGATGCTTCGAAAGACTCCCCTCACGCGCCCTATATCTTGGTCATTCGTCCGGAGAAGCCATTAGCTTGGGCTGGCAAAGAGATGCAACTCGAAACCATGGAACACCCCACAGACTTGCGACTAGGGAAATTGCGCCTCGTTGTCGAGGGCACCCAGCAGCGCCTGGCCAATGCTCGGGCTGAATTGGCGCATTTGACTGGAACGCATCTTGATATGGCCATTGAGCAACGGGCCAATCTCGGTCGCGTTAATGTGGAACTCAATAAGATCAAGAAGATCTCATTCAAGCTGTCCATGACAATTATGGATAGCGTTGCAATTATCCGAAATCAGCTGAGAGAGAAGGGAGTAGAGAATCATGACCTGGTACAAGCATGCTATGCTTTTGCCACGGAATTCGGAAAGCGTTCTTCGAATGTTGACCCTAACAGACGCGCTATGAATAGTGCGAGACTTGTGGATTTGTCTCTTGATTGGGTCTCCTTCGTTTGCGACGACTGTGATGCTGCTGATCGAAAGACCTTCAAGTGGGCTGTCTCTGCCCTTGAATTCGCCATGGCTATTACCTCTAGCAGACATCTACTTTCCATGGACGACGCGCAGTTTGCTCGTCTACGACAGAAAGTGGCGGGGTGTATGTCACTCCTCATATCTCACTTCGATATCATGGGTGCTCGGTCTTCTCGTGCAGCTCAGGCAGAGAAGCAGCGCTTGGAAGAGCGCGCCGGCTCTAGAAGAATGGCCGCAGGCCGAGTTTTGACGGACGAGGAAGCGACCAAGCTTGTGCGAGAACAGCGTCTGGCTCACTTGATCGAGATTGAAGATCGGCGAGTCGATGAAGATGCGAAGCGTCAAGCACTCGGAAGAGTCCTGGAGGGGTCCAATGAGGCTGATAGGTCTCTTACCGTGCTCTCTTCTTCGGCTACGAATGTCACTCTGCGCTGGCAGCAGGGTCAATTCATTGGAGGCGGAACGTTCGGATCCGTCTATGCTGCAATCAACCTCGACAGCAACTACCTTATGGCTGTCAAGGAGATCCGCTTACAGGATCCTCAGCTCATTCCTAAGATTGCTCAACAGATCCGCGATGAGATGGGCGTGCTGGAAGTTCTTGATCATCCCAATATTGTCTCATACCACGGAATTGAAGTCCACCGTGACAAGGTGTACATCTTCATGGAGTACTGCTCTGGCGGGTCTCTTGCGAGTTTGCTCGAGCATGGCCGTGTTGAGGATGAGACGGTCATCATGGTCTACGCTCTCCAGCTTCTGGAGGGATTGGCGTACCTGCACCAAGCCGGCATCATCCACCGCGACATTAAGCCCGAGAATATCCTCCTTGACCATAATGGAATTATCAAGTACGTCGATTTCGGTGCCGCTAAGATCATCGCCCGCCAAGGAAGGACTGTCGCCCCCATGGACGCCTTTTCTGGCACTGGTCACAAGGACGCCATCGTACCCAAAGACTCTCAGATCCCCCAGAACAATTGGGGTAAGAACCAGAAGACTATGACCGGCACCCCGATGTACATGTCCCCCGAAGTGATCCGCGGTGACACCTCCAAGCTCATCCACCGCCAAGGCGCAGTTGACATCTGGTCCCTGGGATGTGTGATCCTGGAGATGGCCACTGGCCGCCGACCCTGGTCGACCCTGGACAACGAGTGGGCCATTATGTACAACATCGCCCAAGGCAACCAACCACAGCTGCCGAGCCGCGACCAACTCAGCGACCTGGGTATCGACTTCCTCCGTCGTTGCTTCGAGTGTGATCCGCTCAAGCGATCCACCGCGGCCGAGCTCCTCCAGCACGAGTGGATCGTCTCCATCCGCCAGCAGGTCGTCCTTGATGCCCCCACGCCTGGCAGTGAGAACAGCGCCGGCAGTTCCACCTCGGGCAGCCGCCAAAACTCAACCTACGGCTAGTGCAGCCTGGTTTCCGTCCCCCCCGACGCCTACCCAAGCTGTGTTGAATGTTTGCTTTCTGCCTGCCCTCTATGCATTCTCTTTCGAAAAAGCCGCATTTCTCAGCCCCATCGCCATCATTGTTATCCCACGCAACACACTTCTTACCCCTACTACGCCTTTTCATTCCGCATCTGATACCCTGCATACATTCATTTCTAATCCACCAAATCACTACTGGTCTTGTGGTCTGGTTTGCTCTTTTTTTTTTGCTCTTGGCTTCTCTCCTCCCTATACGAGTTGTCGGCATATTATACATACATCTATTCTGGCCCTCCTTTTTTTTGTGTGTGTGTGTGTGTTTGGTCATCTCGACATACTACTATGAAACGAGTTTGTCGACCTGCAATTCGTTGATATATTTTCTCTATGGAGGGGAATATGTGTGTGGCTCCCGTCTTCGGCAATCATGCTGAATTCTGGAATTGTTCTTGTGTCTCGTATTGGTTCTTTGTTCGTACCACGCCCAAGCATACGAAGGAGCGTTTTCTTTTTGGGCTTTTTTTGGGGCCTCTTTCTTTTTCATTCGTTATTTAGCAATATCTGCATTGAGAGAGAGAATACAAGTGCAATATACTTCTACATTACCCAATCTGTTCACAGATGCTCTCATGATTACTCAAGGCCTGAGTTGGTAGAATTGGATTCATAGATGTTGAAACAATACATCCAGGATCAATGAATATACTATTATTATCTAGCTCCACTGAGTGGTAACTACTGCTCGGTGCTGGCGAGGCTCTTGATAATGGTAAAGGTGAATCGACCTTGGATTCACCGTGTCATCGCGCAATCCATAGCCGCGGACACTATTGTTCCTAACTAATGCTCTTCGATATAGAAAATAAAAATAAAAAAGCGGATTTCGTGACCGTGGAGACTGAAAGGTGGGGTAAATAGAGAAACCCAAGCAAACGATGACAAAAGCATACCATGGAAAATGGAATGAGGGTATATGCCCGACATTCGCTCTGCTCGTGATAAACTGTTCATGATAACCCTATAGAATGAGAAGAAGAAAGCAGACGAGTAAAGCATGGGTGATGGTAAAAGAAAACAAACAAGTCATGACCCTTAAGTGTAGTGTGTTGAGAGGTAAAATTATAACAGCCACCTGTACGCCGAGCGGAAGAACTGGAAAGGTAGAAGAGAAGACTGGAAGGACAAAAGCGTGTCTTCATCAAGGTGACATGAAACCCCCATTGTGTTGGGGCCGATTGACCGCTGGAAGGTAAAGCGATCAAAAAACGACTCGAGAAGGGTGAAACGCTCCGCATTTCCGAGGTTCGAGACATCATATAGTAAACAGGAAGGTCATTGCCGCCGAAAAGCGGGGTATGGGTGGAAAAAGGAAGAATAAACAACAATTAGATGGAATAATACCAGGGGAAGGATTGAGAGCCTGATTCAGGGATCATTCATGGCCCCGGGCCAAAGTTGCAGGAAAGGGAAATTTAACGAAATTCCATGGCAGGAGTACAGCCATGGTCCTCCACATGCTTGAGCTCCAATTGTTGATATCTGCAAGTAAAGTAGCTCAGGTTAGCACTAAAAGATGTAGGTACGCCTTTCGGAAGACTCACTTCTCGCTCTTCGCATGGAAGTATATGCCAGCAACAGTTCCCTCTACTTGATTGAAGCAAATATAGTAGAACCCCTCAAAGCTTGCACCAGATATGGATCTAACGCGATGATCGGGCACCAAGAAGTATTCTTTCCAGCGCATGAAAATGTGTTCACGTTGGGCGTAATTGCGATACGTGAAATCGGGTTTCCTTGCTTGCTTGGATAGCGGACGCCACGCAGGAAACCTGTTCCAATGCTGCATATCGGTCTTCTCTGTAGCGCCCCATGCTTCGTTCTTAGTCTTGAAGGTATGTTTCGTGCCGATGATTTCGCCCTCAAAGAACGTCGTAAGAGTAGGATGATCTTCCGTCAGCCCTGCAGGTGTGGTTTATGTGAGTCATGAGCGGTATTAAACTCTTATGTTGTGGTCCACGCACCTTGTATGCGGAGATATCCACAAAGATAAGATTCTTGCATGTCAACATGCTTTATCTCGACATCGACATTGTAGACTTGCCGATCGGATTGCTGCGTGCCGGTAAATTTACTTCCCGGGCGCAAGAAAGAGGAAGTATAGTTAGGGAGGAGCTACAAGAGTCAGACCAAGCTCGCGACCATGCAATTTGTAGTCTAGAACATACCCGAATATTAGAGAACTCGTAGCTTAACAGCGAGGTGTTCGATGATGAAGTGACCGACGGAAATTGGCTGGTCGAGCATGATGGCTCTGCAGCCGGACTCAACCTCCCCGCGGCAGGCTCATCTTCGGGTTTTGCCACATCTTTCATCGGGCTACCACCGGACGAGGACTCGGCGGTTGAGCCTGCGGTCGCATCTATCAGGGCATTCTGCGCCGTGTGGGCCGCAGAGATGAGCTGAGACAAAGAGCTTTCGGACTCATCCCGATCGGAAAGAGTGGAGGGCGCTCGAGACTCTCTCCAGGAGGGTAGCCTCTCGACCTCGGGTGGGCAAGTGGAACGAGCGGAGAGTTCCTCTAGGACTGACGAAGCATTCACACTGGATGTAATGTCACTCGGGGTCGGCATTGGAGGCGAATTAAGAAATGAATGACATTGGATCCGAAGCAGGTGCACTTATAGCAAGCGTGAGGGAGTGCAAGGAGACGGAGTGAGTTCAGCAAGCAGGAAAAGCAAGCATGCAGTTCGTAACCAGGGCGTGGGATTCGGGATTCGCGCAGGGCAGGAAAGGAGACTAGGATCAAAAGGGAATTATTCAAGGGAATCGGATAAAGAACCGAGCGAAGGTTGCAGGAGTAAGATTGGGGTTATTGAGGGGGTGGAAGTAGGAAAGGAGGAATGAATGGGGGGGGGAGGAGGGAGGGGGGGGGCTCAAATGGAGGAGATGAATAGAAAGGGAAGTGTAGTTCAATTGATTTGATTGATGAGTCCGGGGGTTGCGCACCGCAGCCACTGCAGCAGCCAGCAGACATTGCCCAAAAAGGATAGGGCGGCTTTTTCTGATCATGCGAGCGCGGGGGAGGCGAACGGGGCAATCGGCGGCGCCTCGGGCGGTTAATCGGAGGGTTGCGCGCTGCGTTGATAAGGGAATTTAAAAAAAAAGGGGGGGGGGGGGAAACAGATGAAGATGTGGTGATACGATACGATATGATATGATATGATATGATTTGATATGATATGATATGATCTTCAAACTGCTTCCGCCTTAAAACCCTCTCCCTCATTACCTTACCCATCGACATATTTCACATTTTGTTCTCTAATCTCAAATAAGTTGGGCATTGTTCTGGTAGTAATAGCCGTGGCCAATTGTACATGAAGCACTTGCTACGTTGGCTCTACTGGCACTCCTGCATTGCGTCATTTCCCGCCTGCAGTTTCCGGACCTGTTTTTTGCCAGTTGCTACTCGCTACTACTAATTGGTGCTGCAATGAATGAAATCAGGTATATCCGCTATCATTTTGGGAGTCTTAAGCCAAATAACAAGTAACGCCTATGCCAATTTGTGTCCTTCTTCGTTCAATCATCGCGTGTGAATTCAAATAGGCTTGATCTGGACGAGGAAGTTCTATTAGCCAAAATGCCTGTGGGGTGCGCACAAGTAAGACCCAACTCACCTTGAAGTGAAGCGAGATAAGAGAGAAGATGAGAGCCTTCAAGTCTTGCACCAGATAGTAGAAGACACGGAGGCCTTCAGGGTCAGCAGATTCGGTCACGTCCACCAAGGAGCCGATTTTCGCGGTCTACATCAAACGGTCAGGATGAATGAACCACGGTCAAGGATTGCAATACAAGAACCCACCTCGAAGGAGATATGTTCGTTACCCAACCTAATTTCCAGTTCCTGACGTCCATCCTTGTTCTTCTGAGGCCACTTGGAGTCGTCCTCCCTGGGTCGTGTGAGTAGACCCAGCTCATCCAATGTCCGGCAGGGTAAGGTAAGGCTTACTTCATGATCTCACTCTCCTTGATGATGCGCTTGACCTCCTGAATCATTGCCGCACTGACACACACTATATGACTGTATCAGCTCTTGTAACCCGGCACCACCGCACCTTGTTGGGAACTCACTTTCTTTGCGGATGAGGGAGTCATTGCGGTAATTGGAGTTGTTGGCATATCGGACGGCGGCACTACGGCCATCGCCAAGGGTGCGGAAATCGAATTCTAGTGATCGTTAACTCATATATTCGCCAGCTGCAATGCTGAGATGATACCAACCTAGAAACTCATGTCCAAACCGCCCAGAGTGACCTGAGCTGCATGGCTGTCAGCAGCTGAGGAAACCTGGGCTTCATACAGGCTGTCCTTACTAGTAGCGGAGATAAAAGGTCTCGCCTTGGCCTGACATATTGTGTGTATGGTTGACCTGCAACTTGGTGGCCGATCCAACCAGTCCGTCGAGAATGCTCCGGAGCAAGTGAAAATGATGGGCGCGTTCCTGAGTGGAAGTGCCTGGTTTGTCGGGTTGGTCCAGGCGGGCTTAGTCATTCACACACTCCGGACAGCTTGCTCCGCCGCGCAAATGGCCAGGTTGAGCCTCGAATGTCCGCACCCCCTCCGATTGTCAACATCTTGCACTGATGAACGCTAGGCAGGTGAGGGGAGCCCAGCTATACTAATTCATTTCTCTCTGTCAGCACCGAGTTACCCATTGGGGAGAGTTGACCTGGTGCGCAGCGCTGCCATCCCCTGAGCCACCAACCCCAAACAACCACCTGTACTGACCACGCCTAAGCTCTCCTCCCTCCTGACTTTCCCCTGTTACGGCCTTTCGCTTTCACCCACTCTATCACGATGGCCTCCTTCTTGGAAAATGCATACAGTCTGGTCCATTTGGACAACACTGCAGATCAGCCCTCGTTGCAGGAGCTGAAGCTGCAGTTGGAGAAGGGTACCGATGAGACCAAGATGGACACTATGAGGCGGATCATCACGATCATGCTCAATGGAGATCCCATGCCACAGCTGCTCATGCACATCATTCGCTTCGTCATGCCCTCCCGGAGCAAGTCCCTCAAGAAACTACTTTACTTTTACTACGAAATCTGCCCGAAGCTCGACGCCAATGGCAAGCTCAAGCAAGAGATGATCTTGGTCTGGTAAGGAAATACATACTTCTCTCGCCGTGGTCTAAACTTCCAGTTCTTGTCTCTAATGGTTGCTTTCTTCTACAGTAACGGCATTCGCAATGATCTCCAGCACCCCAACGAGTACATCCGAGGTAATACACTTCGTTTCTTGTGCAAACTCCGCGAGCCGGAACTCATCGAACCCCTCCTCTCATCCGCACGCTCCTGCTTGGAGCACCGCCACGCATACGTGAGGAAGAACGCTGTTTGGGCTGTCGCTTCGATCTTCCAGCACTCCGAATCCCTGATCCCGGACGCGCCAGAACTCATTCAGACTTTCCTCGAGACCGAGACCGACGGCACCTGCAAGCGCAATGCGTTCGCGGCCCTTATGTCGATCAGCCATCAGAAGGCATTGGAGTACCTCTCGTCCACTTTCGACAGCATTCCCAATACTGATGAGTTGCTACAATTGGCGGAGCTTGAGTTCATTCGTAAAGATGCTGTGCAGAACTCTCAGAACAAGGTTGGTCGCAGAACATCAATGGTTGCGCAGGCTACTAACGGCTGCTTATAGGCAAGATATCTACGTTTGATCTTTGACCTTCTGGATGCCTCGACCAGCACTGTCATCTATGAAGCTGCGACCTCTCTGACGGCACTCACCAGCAACCCGGTCGCCGTGAAGGCTGCGGCAGGCAAGCTGATTGAACTCTGCATCAAGGAGGCCGACAACAACGTCAAGCTCATTGTTCTTGACCGTGTTGATCAGCTGCGCATTCGCAACGAGGGTGTTCTGGATGACCTCACCATGGAAATCCTCCGTGTCCTGTCCAGTCCTGACATCGACGTTCGCCGCAAGGCACTCGGCATCGCTCTGGAGATGGTGTCAAGCAAGAATGTTGAGGAGATCGTAATGCTGCTAAAGAAGGAGCTCGCGAAGACTGTTGATGAACAATATGAGAAGGTAAGCTTACCGTCCTGTTTTGACAAATCCGAAGCTAACAGCATATGCAGAACAGTGAATACCGCCAGCTGCTAATCCAGTCGATACACAACTGCGCCATTCGTTTCTCGGAGATCGCTGCAAGCGTTGTTGACCTTCTGATGGACTTCATCGCTGACTTCAACAACAACTCGGCCGTCGACGTGATCTCTTTCGTGAAGGAGGTTGTAGAGAAGTTCCCCGCCCTCAGACACTCCATCGTTGACCGGTTGGTCTCGACCTTGAGCGAAGTTCGTGCGGGCAAGGTCTACCGGGGCGTTCTATGGGTTGTTGGTGAATACTCTCTGGAGGAACGCGATATTCGCGAGGCGTGGAAGCGTATCAGAGCAAGTCTCGGAGAAATTCCCATTCTCGCCTCGGAACAACGTCTCCTAGACGAGGTACCGGAAGAGGCTACTTTCAAGGATCAGCCCAATGGTCACAGCAAGCCGGCTGCTCCGACCGGATCCCGCAAGGTGCTGGCTGACGGCACGTATGCCACGGAGAGTGCTCTCACTAGCCAGTCGGCTGCTGCTGCCCGCCTTGAAGCTGTCAAGGCCGCACAGAAGCCTCCTCTTCGTCAATTAATCCTAGACGGTGACTACTATCTGGCCACTGTCCTTTCTTCCACTCTCACCAAGTTGGTTATGCGCCACTCGGAGGTCTCCCAGGACGCCGCCCGTACTAATGCTCTGCGGGCAGAAGCCATGCTCATCATGATCTCCATTATCCGCGTGGGCCAGTCTCACTTCGTCAAGGCACCTATTGATGAAGACTCAGTAGATCGCATCATGTGCTGTGTGCGCTCACTTGCCGAGTTCTCCGAGAAGAAGGAGCTGGAGACCACCTTCTTGGAAGACACCCGGAAAGCGTTCCGCGCCATGGTCCAGGTTGAGGATAAGAAGAGAGCCGCCAAGGAAGCTGTTGAGAAGGCCAAGACTGCTGTGCAAGTAGATGACGCTATTCCGATCCGGCAGTTCACGAAGAAGGCAGCTCTTGAAGGCGCGGAGGAAATCGAACTGGATCTCGCCAAGGCCACTGGCGGTGACTCGACCGTAGAGACTGTCTCCTCGAAGTTGAGCCGGGTCGTTCAGCTGACCGGCTTCTCGGATGCTGTCTACGCTGAGGCTTACGTTACAGTTCATCAGTTTGACATTGTTCTGGATGTGCTGTTGGTTAACCAGACCCTCGAGACCCTGCAGAACCTTAGCGTCGAATTTGCAACCCTGGGAGACCTCAAGGTTGTCGAGCGTCCCACCACACACAACCTCGGACCCCGCGACTTCTTGAACGTGCAGGCTACAGTCAAGGTATCGTCAACGGATACTGGTGTGATTTTCGGCAACATTGTCTACGACGGAGCTAGCTCAACGGAAACCCACGTGGTGATCTTGAACGACATCCATGCAGACATCATGGACTACATCCAACCCGCACACTGCACTGAGACTCAGTTCCGTACTATGTGGACAGAGTTCGAGTGGGAGAACAAGGTAAACATTAACTCCAAGGCCAAGAGTCTTCGAGAGTTCCTCAAGCAGCTCATGGAGAGCACCAACATGGCTTGCTTGACTCCCGAGGCCTCCCTCAAGGGCGACTGTCGGTTCCTGAGCGCCAACCTATATGCCCGGAGCGTATTTGGTAAGTGTCGACCCTCTCCGCCAATCCGATTTGTGAGGCTGTTGCTGACCTTTGGATGTTCTACAGGCGAGGACGCTCTGGCGAACCTGAGCATTGAGAAGGAGGGTGATGATGGACCGATCACCGGTTTTGTGCGGATAAGAAGTCGTTCTCAGGGACTGGCTTTGAGCCTGGGGTCTCTGAAGGGCCTCAAGGCATCTGCGGCATGAATAAAGTGTTGCCTTTGACTCGTATTTGAATAGCCATTACCCTGTTGTTGCTGGACCCACCGATTTGTCTGGACTTATGCACCTATTCACTCTTCTGTGTTTTTCTAATGGACGAATTTTTGTTGATTATCATGCCTCTTCCTGTTTTTTTTTACCGGATGAGAAAAGACTTTATTACTCAATGAAAGATTTCTTAGAATTCCAACGAACACAGGATCGGTTCATTGTTGTCGTACTGTAGGCTGTTCGTTCCAGTTCTGGGCCAAAGTATGCGGGATGGCGAGCTGAAACCAATTGGTCCGATGGTGCAGCAGTGGAGTGTTTCCAATGAGGCGCTGGTTTGGTTCCGCAAATGACAAGAGATATCCATTCCACAAAATTTGGGAAATTCTGGAATCGGATCTGGGGATCGTCTAGAAATCGAAAGGTACGTACTCGTAGAACAGAGGGAGCGAGAGAGAGAGGCGCAGAGGCGAAACTGACCAAGTGGAGAGAGGGAGAGAGGGAGAGAGAGAGAGAGAGAGAGAGGGTCCGGTGGAGGGACCGTTCGTTCCTGAGCCTTGCTCGATGAAGACTGGGCATAATCTCCGTTCCGCTTTGGTTAAGTTACTTCTCTCTTTCCCTTTCCCATTCTCCACCTTAAACCCTTCATGTCGCTTTCCTCCTCACCTAAGCTTTATCTATTGCCCGCTCTACTATTATTCTTAGATTATTCTTATCCTGTTTTTGGGTATTGCTTGTTCCCGTATCCTCACTTTGCCTTTTGTTCATTGGCAGTTCTTCCGAATCTCCTCCATCTGTGTCGCCCTCTCTCGGCTTTCCTGCCGGGCTTTATCATGGCTACTACCACGACCACCGCCGGTAGCAATTCGCGGCCCTCCTTCAACACCGCGGATGTCTCGGATCAGCTCTTACAGCATGATGCCACCCTGGCAGTAGGCGACTCAATCACCCTAACACTGGGAAGCGATTCTTTGCTCGTTGTCGGTAGGTCTAGGTGCTCAATGGCTGGTTTGAGAGTATTTTGATTCCATCGTTCTCGATAACTAACCACAACCTCGGGTGCGCGCAGACGAACGCTCCGGCCGCAAATCCGAGCGCGGATGCTGTGCAGTGCGGATTCGGAAGGATGCAGGTAACTTCAACTCACAAAACCCACGACTGTAGTAAAAGCCTAGCAACCCTGGCCTGACAATTTTCCCACGGTTCTAGCCACCAGGATTGCCCACACTATTTCCTTGTACAATGTCTTGGACGCCGATCTTTCGCCGGCCGGTTTGACAATCACCTATGCGGAGCCGAAGCACAAAGACGAAGTCTCCGTGGCCGCCCTTCAATACTCAATCTGCGAGGAGGAGAAGAGCGCCGCCGAAACCTGGATGAAGAAATTACTCGATGCCGCCTACGGCTCCGCCCAGCGTAACAAGAGACTCAAAGTCCTGATCAATCCTTTCGGTGGCCAGGGTCACGCTGCCAAGCTGTATTCGAAGTATGCAGCGCCCATCCTTGCTTCGGCGCGCTGTCAGATTGACGTGCAGGAAACCACGCACCGCGGTCACGCAACGGAGATTGTGCAACAAGTCGACATCAACGCGTACGATGCGATTGTATGCTGCTCCGGCGATGGGCTGCCGTATGAGGTCTTCAATGGATTGGCGCAGAGGCCCAATGCACGGGAAGCGCTCGCCAAGGTGGCCGTGGCCCTACTCCCTGGTGGGTCGGGCAACGCCATGACGTGGAATCTGTGCGGAACCGGTAGTATCTCGGTGGCAGCTTTGGCGATCGTGAAGGGCTTGCGGACACCGCTGGATCTGGTGTCCATCACGCAGGGGAACACCCGCACGCTGTCGTTTCTGTCTCAGTCCTTCGGAATTATCGCTGAATCTGATCTGGGGACCGACGATATCCGTTGGATGGGGGCTCATCGTTTCACATATGGGTTCCTCAAGCGGCTCATGCACATGACAGTCTATCCATGCGACCTCGCGATCAAAGTGGTCATGGATGATAAGCAGGCGATCAAGAACCATTACAGTACCTATGCGCAAAGCCAGCCCGCTGGACGCCCTGCTGAGCTCACTGCAGACCAGTCGGGTGGCTTGCCTGAGCTCGTCTACGGAACTGTACAGGATGAGTTGCCCAAGGATTGGGAGGTGGTTCCGGCTGAGACCCTGGGCAACTTCTATGCGGGCAACATGGCCATTATGTCGAAAGATACCAACTTCTTCCCTGCGTCGGTGCCCAATGACGGGCTTATCGACATTGTCACCATCGATGGCACTGTCAGTCGACTGACATCTCTCAAGATGATGACAGAGATCCCCGAGGGAGGATTCTTTGATAAGCCGGAAGTCAACATCCGCAAGGCATTAGCATACCGACTTGTCCCTCGGGAGAAGGAGGGATACATCAGTGTGGATGGGGAGAGCATTCCTTTTGAGGCCTTCCAGGGGGAGGTTCACAAAGGTCTCGGTACTGTGCTGTCAAAGTCCGGACACTTGTACGAGGCAGAGGGCCCCAGGCCTTAGGGGGCCGAACCGGTCGCTGGAATACCTTTTTTGCTTCATTTTTGTTTTCCGGTTTTTGCACTCCGATGATACCCTGGATTTTGAGGAAAGCACTGGCTTGCTTTCTGTTTCGGGTTGGCTCAACCTGTCCTGACAAGATACATACATAGTGTACACTACCTAGAGAGGAGCGAAGAACGGGTAGCCGATAGAATCTCTATAGATATTGTTATAAATTATTCAATGTTCAACCTCCGCATCTGCCGGATCGGAGCATCAAATAAGGATGATTTCCAAGAAAGAAAAATAGCATATACAAGTACAGTACATGAACCAAACTCCGAGTCAAACCTTTCCGCAAAGAAACTTTTGTTGCTGTATGTGTTCGTTCTCATCTAATCATCCCCGAACCCACCCCATTCCGCATCCTCATCCTCCTCTTCATCATCATCATCATCATCATCATCATCATCATCATCACTATCACTCTCGACCTTCCGCTCCTTCCAACCCCACTCAACCAACCGATCATCCTCCAACGCCTCCGCCGCCCGCACCCGCACCGGCTTGTACGGACTCTCTTTCCTCAACCTCTCGAGCGGCCGCAACAACAACTCCGCCGGCACCTGCAGACCCTTAGGTTTTCTGATCGTCGTCCCCTCCCCCGCCGTCGTGACCTCCTCAAACTCCAGCACCTTCTCCAACTCATCCACCCAGATATCCATCACATGGTACCGTAACCCATCCGGCCCATGCGGCATGGGGATGAAATCCTCCGCCTCGTTGGCCGGGGGCTGGTCGGGGTCGAAATTGAGGGGGCAGAGCGGTCCATCCTCCAAAATGGCGAGGTAGGACTCCAGCGCGGCCAAATCCACTTCCCCTGACTTCGTGTCTTGCTGCTGCTGCTGCTGCTGCTGCTCCTCTTCTTCCTGCGATTGTTGCTGCTGCTGTTGGCCCTTGCCCTTCCGCTTCTTGCCTCCCTTTTTGCTGCTGTTGGTGTTTTCCTCCTCTCGCTTGCGCTTCTTCCCGTCCGCAGTGGCATCGCTTACGGAGGTTTTGGTGCCATTGCCCTTGAGAAACACCTCAAACGCCACCCCGACGTAACACCGGATCAGAAACAGGTACTTGTCCAGCCGGAGGCGGTCGATCGAGTGGAAGTCCCGGCCGATGGTCAGCCAGAAGGCGCGCAGGAACTTGTGGAGTGTGGAGCGCGGCAGCGTCGGCACGAGGTTGTAGGAGAGCGTGCGCGCGAGGGCCTGTTGCGTGAGTGGGCGGTCGGAGTGGTAGAAGCCTTTCGTTCATTAGTTGGATTTTCATTTCGTTTTGGGTCTCAGAGAGCTATGGGTGTAGGGTTATGGGGGCAAGGCTGCGCACAGAAGAAAAGTCCCTTCCAGAGTTTGAGGAGATCGAGGTTGGAGAGGTCGGTTTTGGCGCGCAGGAAGAGCGTGAGGGAGTTCGTGGCTTTGTCGCGGAGTTTTTTGTCTACCGTTTATTTAGTATCGATGTGTAGGGGGAGGGGGGAATTTGGATATGGGGTGAGGGGTTACGGCGTACCGCTGGATGCGAGCTCCTTTATGAAAGGAGTTTTGCCGACGTCCGTCATGGTGGGAGGTTTTCGGGGGGAGGATGCGTGATCGCAGTGGGGGTTTGGGTGGATTTGAGGGGAGAGTCTGGGAGTAGGCCACTGGTGACGATTTGATTGTAGGATGACTGCAAAAGTTGGTGGGCTGCGTGGACAAGGATTGGAGTGTTGGTCGCGATACGGCGCGGACCTTTGAAGCCATACACTTTTTTTTCTTTGGGAGATTGTGTCGGTGTTTGCAGTGTTTGATCTCGAGGGGCCGTTGATTGGTTGGCTGTAAGGTGCTGGGGCTGTGGGGCACGTGTGGGGCTTTTTAGTCTAAGTAAGGAATGGACTGCACTGCACTGCACTGCACTAAGTGGTGTAGCCCACCATGTAAGTATCATAGCTTATAACTTCTAAGTGTCTAGTATATACTCATATCTCACAGGTATATTTATATCGAACCAGAGGTATCCCAAGCAGTCAGACCTCTTCAGAAGGTGTACTCTGCCCTGACTCGGGCTTGATCTGACGGATCTCGAATCCACCTTCATCCTTATCCTCGCCCTTCTGCGGCCAGAGGATCTGGCGCGTCACAATCGCCCGAACCATCATGTAGCACACAAACAGCCACATCAGAATCAGAGGTGGCACCATCACGCATCCGATGATGTTGATCGCCTTGCAGGAGAAAGCCTTCCCGATCGCAAACGTCGCCGTGATCAATGCTGTGTTCGGGAATACGAACGAGAACCACGCCATCGAGAAGACCATCTTTCCTGGTCCAATCGCCGACCAGTGCGCGAAGCTGGCAATAAAGAAAAAGAAAAGCGCTAACCTGGAGAAATCATGAGCTATCGCCAAGAAAGACAAGATATGGTCCGGTATGCACTTACCCCCACAGCCATAAACACGAGAAATCCGCGACAACCTTCACAATGTCCGCTGCTAGAGGCCCGTTGCCCATGAAATCGCTGGGGAAGCTTCGCTTCGCGTGAGATGCCATGTTGACGATGCCCGACACGGTGAAGCCACTGGGGCCCACGGATACGAACATTCCGGGGCGGACGTTCTCCCGAGGGAGCTTTTGGGACATGAGCCGATAGATGAAGGCGGAGTAGACCATTAGTGAGACAAGGAACCCCACGCCTTGAATGGTGGTGCCCCCGATGATAATGCGGAGAGCGCGAGAGGGCTCGAGTGTGGAGCTTAGGACTCCCGCGTGAGGGCCGATGATTAGCATAGGATATGCGGGGAAGATCCAGATTGGTGTCATCTGGGCGATCGTGAAAGTCTGCGTTGACCACCTGCGCGGGAGAACATTAACTTTGTAGCCCAAGGAAAGGACGTCTGGGGTGCATTTACAGGATTAGATATATGGCTGCAGAAGAGATGACGGCTAGGGCGGCGTCAATCCAGAAGAGTATTCCCACCGCATACGTAAGCCACGGACCGGTATGGTCGGGTCCATATTGCGAGATGTTGATCAGGATCGTGCCGAAGGAAACCAATGATGCAGGAACAAACAGAGACTCCGTCGGATGCAAGAACGATGCTTTGAACGTGTAAGGGTATAAGTAAAAGCGCGTAAGCAGCAGACACCAGATTATAACGTAGAGAACCAAGTTGAGCAGGAAGAATATGATGCCAATCGTCTCCAAGCCGCGAAATCTATAGGGAACTAGGACGTGATTAACTTACGATGCGAATATCCAGGGAGAGAATACTTGACTTACTAAAGTACAGAACGTTCGCAATCCCTCCCGTGGCCATAGTCAATGTGAAATAGGCCCATGTGAAGTGACGAAGCCGGCCTTTCCATCCAATTTCCGCCGTAGCCCAGTCCACTTCCCGACGCCGGCGTTTCTCTTTGTTGCCGTGCGCTTCAGCCCGTTGATACGAAGGTTGGTCCAGCGCCTCAAGAGCCGAAGTATGCGCCTCGCGCACTTGGCTCCCTCTCGACGGGAATGGAAACGCCCCGAGATCATTTTGTGTGTCTTCGATCGTCGGTGTGCGATATCCTTCCTCCCCGCGATTGCGCGTGTGTCGGGGAGACAAAAGTTCGCTTGCCATTGCCGAGATCCCAAAATTCGCATTAGTTGTCGAGGGACAATTGACATTCCACGATATCAATCAGAAGAGAAAGGGATGTCTTTCCTGGAAGCAACAAAGTTCGAAGTTTCAGGGAGCGATGAAGTCAGAATAGCCAGAGTGGAGACTCGTCCTGCCTTGGCCATAGGCTATACCTGCTGATACCAGTGAGGATCAAAGTCTACCGAGCACGAGGAATTGATGAAAAGTATTTGGGAAGCCGAATCATGCATCCAGAACGGCAGCAAGAAATGATAGTCGATCGCCTATTATACCCGATCTGTTGTGGCTGGTGCTTGCAAGCGTGCTGTTCAGGTGTTGGCACCAATCGTTTGCGAATGACGATCTAGGCCGGTCGATAAGTGGAGGAGCGTGCGTGCGGTAGGACACGCGATTCAAGCTTCTTTCCCTGGAGAAGTAGCGACAGTGAAGAGTAAGAAGTACTCTTTGAGGCAGATTGTTGCTACGTAGGAATAGTTCAGGTTGAGGATTTTGTCTCCGTCTCGGTTACCGGCACACGCAGCCTCATGGCGGGGAGGCGGGAAAAAGGGCAAGGCACCAAAGCTCGCGCATCAATTGCAGGCGCTGCGTCATTGCCAAGAGACGCACGGATTCTGTTGTCCGCCTGTCTTTGATAAGCGTAGGAAGAGGTGGAGGTGGAGGTGCGTGTTGCTCTGGCACAAACCGAGTACCGTATCACTGAAATGCTATCAGTATTCCTCTCCCAAGATAATGGTGAGACGAAGATTGGTGCGCCTCTTCCAGTTCAATTTCCCCAAGGGTCAAGTTCTTTGTTGGTCTCATGGATTGTGCTGTCAGGCTATTGGCTTCATTAGGTCTTGCTGGGCGTATGGCGTTGTGCAAAAAATAGCCTGAGGCCCTTTTCGGAGTAGGACCTATGATATCCCTGAGATACAGTGACAGCAAGCAGGAAGTGGGCAGCGACCTAGAGATGTAAACATGTGTATGATTGCGTTGCTGCATGGGTGCATGCATCATTGTTATGGATTCTTTATGTGCATTGTTACATAATCGGATACTTTGCGGAGCATCCGCTTACTTGACACTCCACTCCGTTCCGGGTCCGGGGGATCTACACCTGGCACATACTTCACAGCTTAAAAGATATCGTATGAGTATCCATGATAACCTTTCGTCAAGCTACCATGGCCCCATAATGCTTTCCAAATGTGTATTAAACAAGTTTCCAGTTCTTTGAGTACAACAGATCGTATCATTGTGTCGCCACCTTCCTAGACTCAAAGTCTGAGCATAGACGAGACGGCTTATTTGAGCTCAAGAATGAGGAGTATTATACTTGTGTCCCCTGTGAATTATAATAGGTACAAGGACTTTAAGCTCCACTCAAAAAGCCGTCTGGGGAATTTAGCGGACGATATGGTTGGGTAGCAACGACAGGGTCCATGAATAAGTATCTGCACGCTTAGACGGATCTTCCGCATCCGGATCTTTCTGACGCAGTCACGTCTCCCTCCCAAACATAGGACACGGAGCGGCTCGGCTCAGGAGCTGATTTCCGATGATTGCTCTCAAAAAGAGATTTCGAGTGCTCTTTGGATGCTACCTAATTCGCTCCTCGTTACGACAAGTGGCCCATTGTAACACATGCTTTATTATGACATCACCACTAGGAGCACTCGAAGCGAAGAAGTTTAATCAGTATCCCGGCAGGGGATGGAAGTAGGTTTTACCCTGCCATGTACTGGCGCAAAATAAGTACCCCTGCTATTCATGGACAATCCCTGTTGCCTTGGTGGGGCACTTCCCTCGGCGAGCGAAGCAGTTCATATACCATCTCACCCTCTGACCTCTTTCCTTACTGACAATATTCCCTACTATGCGCGCCTTCATCGTTCTACCTCCTCTCTCTCATCATCAGCGTTGACTCACCGGTCTCTGATTGAACGCTAAGCACCTCAGGCCATGGCTAGCAACAAAGATACCAGTGACATCTCTCCCACCTCTTCGGCGGGAAACGGTCAGGATGACGAGATTACTCCCCTCAGATCGCCCAAGCTGGAGCGTGAGAATAGCACATTCTTCGAGCAAATGGACCCCGACCGCAAAGCCGAGTTGACTCGCATAGCCTCCAACTATCAGTCCACCTTTTCCCGACGTCAAACTACCGACTCGGGCGTTGGCGGGGCGAGCATTGAACGCAAGGATACTGTTGAGAACTTGGAAATGGGAGACCCTGTTCTAGATCCAACGAGTGGTCAGTTCGACCACAACAAATGGGTTCGGAAGGTGCTCAGGCTGTTGGACAAAGAGGGCATTCCCCGACCTCCCTCCACTGGTATAGTCTTCCAGAATCTGAATGTCTCTGGCTCCGGATCAGCTCTGCAGTATCAGAGCAGCGTACCCTCCTTGCTGATGGCCCCCTTCAGGCCACAGGAATACCTGGGCTTTCTACGTCACTCACCAGAGAAACAAATCTTACGTGACTTCGACGGGCTGTTGAAAAGTGGTGAGCTGCTGATAGTCTTGGGCCGTCCCGGGAGTGGATGTTCGACATTTCTGAAGTCGTTGTGTGGGGAACTACATGGATTAAAGCTTCGTAAAAGCTCTGAGATTCAATACAACGGCATTTCGATGGAAAAAATGCACAAGGAGTTCAAGGGCGAGGTTCTTTACAATCAAGAAGTGGACAAGCATTTCCCTCACCTCACAGTCGGACAAACACTGGAATTTGCTGCTGCTGCAAGAGCTCCTGAAGTACGGTTGCGCGATATCACTCGTCAGCGATACGCTAAGTACGTTACTCAAGTTGCGATGACTATATTTGGCTTAACGCATACGTACAACACAAAGGGTACGCATTCTCATCAAAGGCCCTCAAGTTTCGGAAATTGCTAATAAAGGGTCTAGTTGGCGATGACTACATCAGAGGAGTTTCGGGTGGAGAAAGAAAACGTGTCAGGTAGGTTCCCCTCTGTTGACCTTTCCTTTTCATGCGTTTTACTGACATTCTCTTAGCATTGCTGAAATGGCACGTAAGTGAATGATGCTTACCCAATGATCTGCATGTATTGACCTCTAATAGTCTCGGGAGCTCCTGTCGGCGCCTGGGATAACAGCACTCGAGGATTGGACTCGGCAAGTGCGCTTGAGTTTGTGAAGGCGCTGCGAGTCAGTTCTGACCTGGTTGGTACCTGCCATGCAGTTGCAATCTACCAGGCATCTCAAGCGATCTACGATGTCTTTGACAATGCCATTGTTCTATATGAAGGCCGGGAAATCTACTTCGGACCTTGCAGCGAAGCTAGAGACTACTTTCTCAATATGGGCTGGGACTGTCCTCCACGCCAAACAACCGGTGATTTCTTGACATCAGTGACCAATCCTCAAGAGCGCAAAGCACGAGAGGGGATGGAAAGCAAGGTTCCTCGCACCCCAGATGAGTTTGAAGCATATTGGAAGAAAAGTCCTCAATATGCCAAGCTAAAGGAGGATATTTCACAGCATATAAAGAAGTTTCCGTTGGGGGGTCAGTCAGAACAGGTGTTCCATGAGATGAAGCATGTCAGACAGGCGAAACACGTGCGGCCGAAGAGCCCTTATGTCATCTCGATTCCAATGCAGGTCAAGCTCTGCACAATCCGAGCCTACCAGAGGTGCGTTCTAATTGCCCCTAAGACTGACTGTCTACCAACTGTTATAGAATCTGGAATGATAAACCCTCGACCTTGACAAATGTCATTGGTCGAATCGCAATGTCCTTGATTATTGGCTCGATGTATTTTGGGTAAGTCCATCAGTCCTGCTGGCTTCCGTTTTCTCTGACGCGTCTAGGACACCAAATGCCACTCAAGGCTTCCAGAGCAAGGGAGCTGCTCTTTTCTTTGCAGTACTGTAAGTTTGCCTGGGGCCGGGGCGGAATCCTGCATTCGTCATCGACCACTTTACTAATTCCGCGTAGTATGAATGCCCTAATCAGTATTACGGAGATCAATTCACTTTACGATCAACGTCCTATTATTGAAAAGCAAGCCTCTTATGCCTTTGTCCATCCATTCGCTGAAGCATTCGGTGGTATTGTCTCGGATATTCCCGTCAAATTCGTCTGCGCCGTCGTATTCAATATCATTTTCTATTTCCTGGCTGGCCTCGTGAGTGAACCGTCTTGCTAATCTTGCATGCTATGGTAACTAACCAGCCACAGCGATATGCGGCATCGCAATTCTTCATTTTCTTCCTCTTCACGTTTCTGAGCACACTCGCAATGTCCGGCATCTTCCGCACCCTGGCAGCATCAACTAAAACCCTTGCCCAGGCCATGGCTATGGCCGGTGTCATGGTGTTGGCCATTGTTATTTACACCGGCTTCGTGATTCCTACGCCGCAAATGTCAGACATCCCGTGGTTTAGCTGGATCCGATGGATAAACCCGGTTTACTACACTTTCGAGGCTCTGGTAGCCAACGAGTTCCACGGTAGACAATTTACATGCTCAGCATTTGTGCCAGCTTACCCCAACTTAAGTGGGGACTCATTCATTTGTTCAGTGCGGGGTGCTGTCGCAGGAGAGCGGACTGTGTCTGGAGATGCTTATATCGAATCCCAGTACAGGTATACTTACGCACATGAATGGAGGAACTTGGGTATCTTGATCGGCTTCTGGATCTTCTTCACGGCCCTGTATCTGGTGGCAACTGAGCTCAACTCTGCTACTTCGTCAAAGGCCGAATTTCTCGTGTTTCGAAGAGGCCATGTGCCCCCACATATGCGCAATCTAGACAGAAAGTCAGAAGCCGAAGAAGGCACCACAGATGCCGCCTTAGCTCAGAGGCCTACTGAGAATGAGAAAGATGCATCTGCCATTCCCGAGCAGCATAGCATATTCACATGGCGCAATGTCTGCTATGACATACCCGTCAAGGGAGGCGAGCGGCGCCTTCTTGACCATTGTTCGGGTTGGGTTAAGCCAGGAACTCTCACAGCCTTGATGGGAGTCTCAGGCGCCGGCAAGACTACTCTACTTGATGTGCTAGCAAAACGTGTCTCAGTAGGAGTTGTCACGGGTGAAACCTTGGTAGATGGTAAAGTCCTTGACAGCAGTTTCCCTAGAAAGACCGGCTATGTGCAACAGCAGGATCTTCACCTGCCTACAACGACTGTGCGAGAGGCATTGCGATTCAGTGCCCTCTTGCGCCAGCCCAAATCGGTGTCAAAGAAGGAGAAGTACAAGTATGTTGAGGAAGTAATTGAAATGCTTAACATGCAAGACTTCGCCAGTGCTATCGTGGGTACGCCAGGCGAAGGATTGAATGTAGAGCAGAGGAAGTTATTGACTATCGGCGTTGAACTTGCGGCAAAGCCCGCTCTACTCATTTTTCTCGACGAGCCTACAAGTGGCTTGGACTCCCAAAGCTCATGGGCCATCTGTTCTTTTCTAAGGAAGCTCGCAGATCACGGTCAGGCAGTTCTCTCGACTATCCATCAGCCAAGCGCGCTCTTGTTTCAGGAGTTTGACCGTCTTTTGTTCCTGGCCAAGGGAGGGCGAACGGTATACTTCGGTAATATTGGAGATCAATCCCGCACCCTGTTGGACTACTTCGAAGTCAACGGTGCTAGGCCGTGCGGCTCATCCGAGAATGTGAGTAGCTGGTCCGCCAATTTTACAGTGTACTAACATGACATAGCCCGCTGAGTATATGCTTGAGATTATTGGAGCCGGAGCATCGGGAAAGGCGACTCAGGATTGGGCAGCGGTTTGGAAAGATAGCCAGGAGGCCAAGAACATCCAGAAGGAGATTGACAGGATTTGTCAGGAGAGACCATCAGCTCCCGAGTCTCAAGACAACACAGCCCAGAAGAGCGAATTTGCTATGCCCTTTACAAACCAGGTTTGGCATGTCACGCATCGAGTGTTCCAGCAATACTGGCGCGAGCCTGCTTACGTCTGGGCTAAGCTCGCTCTAGCTACAATTGCATCTCTTTTCATTGGTTTTACATTCTTCAAACCGAACAGCACTCAACAGGGGTTCCAGGATGTCTTGTTTAGCGCCTTCATGATGACTTCGATATTCTCCACCCTGGTGCAACAGTAAGTTTCATGTCGAACTTCATGAACATCGCCACTAACGAATATAGAATCATGCCCAAATTTGTGGTCCAGCGATCATTGTATGAGGTTCGAGAACGACCGTCGAAGGCCTACTCATGGGCGGCCTTTTTGATTGCCAACGTCCTTGTCGAGATACCTTACCAGGTGATTGCGGGTATAATCGCATGGGCGTCCTACTATTACCCAGTCTATGGGGCGAACCAGGCATCCGCCCGCCAGGGGCTTATGCTGCTCTTGATCACCCAGTTCTACGTGTTCACTTCGACTTTTGCATCTCTGATCATCTGTGCCCTACCCGACGCCGAGACAGGGGGTTCGATCGCAACGCTCCTGTTCATCATGGCGCTCACCTTCAACGGTGTCATGCAGGCTCCCTCCGCTCTCCCGGGATTCTGGATATTCATGTACCGGGTCTCCCCCCTGACGTACCTTATTGCAGGAATCACGGCGACGGGGTTACACGGAAGAGCCATTCGTTGTTCCAGCGAGGAGATGAGCGTGTTCAACCCTCCCTCCGGCCAGACCTGCGGAGACTACATGGCTCAGTACCTGCAGGTTGCCCCGGGACAATTGTACAACCCCACAGCGACACAGGGATGCGAGTACTGCCAGTTGAGAAACGCCGATCAATACCTCGCGTCGAGTAACATTTGTACGTACTGATTACCTCTTCTCGTCTATAATGTTGTTGGCTAACCAGTGAAAAAGACTACAGCGAGCGCTGGCGCAACTACGGTATCGGCTGGGCTTACATCGGTTTCAACGTCCTCGGTACTGTGGCCTTGTACTACATATTCCGGGTCAAACACTACAATCCCACTAGCCTGGTGCGGGGAGTCGTGGATAGCGCAAGGCTGGTCTGCCGGGTATTCAAGCGCAGGTCTGGACGCACGCCCAAGGGCAGGGAGGCCGAGAACGGAAGATTGTTGTAGCTTCCATGCTTGCTTTCGTGCCCGGAATTATGTGTTGATGGGATGTATGGTTCAGGTTTGCTTTCATTTATGACTTGTTTCCTACTGCTACAGCTTCAGATAGCATTCCTATCGCTAAGACAGTCAGTAACCTTGGAAGTCGATCTAACTTAGGGATCATGTCAAGCATTTCTCACAGTCATCTACATCCACATCCACGAGCTCCATAAAACATTCCACATCATTACGCAAAACGCAAAGTACCGTACATGACGATCAAGTACATTCTATTCCGTCAACCAAGTACCATCCACTCAAGATAAAAAACAAGTTTCTTAAAAGAGTGTACCATGCATTGAACCACAATCCCCTCCCTTCCCCTCCGGAAATCCACTCCGAACCCTCCCGAAAACCACGCAGCAAGCGCATCAGATCATCCTCAAGGTAGCTCTTCCGGAACACATAACCCTGGACCCCTCGAATCGTACCCAAGGGTTACCTGCCATAGCATAGCTAGGTAGACTCAATAACGTCTAGCAGCTCTTATTTCTATTACTCTGTTATAGACAAATCGTTATTGGCTTTAGCTTGGCGCAAGATACTTTAACTTCTACATCCCGCCTCTCAACCCTATCCCCCAGCTAGTTTCAATTTACACAATGTTTATACTGTAGCCTCACGCTATAACGAATCCCGTTAAGACGAATTTTTGCTGTATAATACAATTCTACAATTGCAAGATTAGTTCTACCGTACAAAATTTGTAGTATCGCTCTTTAACAAAATTAGTACAAAATGTGTTTTTTTTTTCTACATTAAATATTCGTTATATCCAATGGGCAGGATTACTTAAATAGAAAATGTTTGAAGGAAATTTTAAGAATCTAAAAACTTATGCTTCGTCGGCAATTTCCCCCAAATCAGCTGAAGTCACATGAAATGCCTTTTACACCTAATTGATATAACGAATATCTCGATATAATGAATAAAAGGGGCCGTCTCAAGGAATTCGTTCTATTGTAAGGCTACAAGTCACCATAAGTAGATTGAAGACAGATCTTCAACAGCGAATCAGATGGCGTACCGGTCATCCGCTCCAGCATCATTGGTCTAGTGGTAGAATTCATCGTTGCCATCGATGAGGCCCGTGTTCGATTCACGGATGATGCATTCTTCTTTTTTTTCACTACAACAAATGCTGTAGAGAGTAGGAAGATCCGTTTTTTTATGTGCTTTGTTTTGGATTTCTGTTGTGTCTTCATCATCATAACCTGTGAGTCTGGATGGGTACCGTGGCTACGAGGGAGCTTGAAATGAGATTATGCTTGGGTGGGTGGGCCGATGAGTCGTCGCGATGATATATTTACTTTGCATAGCAGGCTAAGCGCATTCGAACGTGAAAGAAGTTCTCTGCGAGCGACACGCTGCTGGGAATAAACTACTTTGCTAACATAGTTGACTGGGTAAATAGTTATCAACAAGTTTTGAGCATGTGCCAGAAGAAATTTCAGAAGCTCGGAAAAAAAAAGAAAACGAAGCCAATATAGCCGTTGAATCGTACGTAGCGGGCAAAACCTCATGACCCATAATTCATCACGCATGATACATGATCGCAACAAGCTCAAAAGTGTCAACATACATTACCCGTAGGAGGTGGGCATATCATCAAATAGAAACTTTGACTAGACTGGGGCTCGTTCCAAACATTTAAGTCAACAAGTCACCGTGCACACCACGCAAGATCCATCGAAGGAGCGCGCAAGGACGTAAAAGACCAGGAAATGAGTAGGAGTAGATATGCGACATGAGGCAAACCGAGCACAAAGAACTGGAATTAATGAATTCAATGGCATCGGTAGGGGGAATCAAAACAGCGGAGAGGCAGGAAAATCAGCCAACGTAGGTGGGGGTATTATGCGAAGAGCAGGAAAAACCAAAGATAAGGCATCAAACAAATGCGAGAGAAGATGAGGGTGATATGCAAGGCTGTCATTAGTTGCAATGTAAAATCATTGTGTCAAGTAGGGTAATGATTGAAGCTGGCACCCTCAAAAATGCGGTAAGACGCGGTAAGGGTTGAAGTTAAAGGGTCCGAAGGGTCGTCTGACCCACGGAGCCATCTCGAATCAACCATCGATGTGACATTCTGATCTGTCGAAAAAGAGCTGCAGAAGCCGGTAGATTGTGCATAAGCATTGAAGATGTCAAATAAACCAGGCACGTTCTCAACCGTTCGTGAGCTGTCATGAAAGGACATGTCGCGGGACTACTAATGCGTTGACGACATGGCCTGGGTTCCAACCCTGGTCGATCAGGGGCTCGTGCTCTTTCAAGATCCTGCCCAGATAGGCAATTCTGACGCGGTAACTGCGAGGGATCTTCATGTAAGATTAGTGATACGTTCGATGCAATTGCATACGATTGAAGTATAATGCTCGATGACGTACCACCGCCTCCTGCTGCACTTTGCGTGCAATAAAGCCAACATTCTCGGTCTTTCCCACCGATAAATCAATGTCCGGACCTCCGCGGTCACTCAGTCGTGCTCGCACTCGGATCAAATCCCGCTCGCTGGTCTTCCCCTTCTCATCACGGCGGCGTTCGAGGTCAACGTCGGTTGCGATTAGGTCATCCCCTGAAGCTTCTTCCGAGGACAACCTGCCATCGTCGGTGTCGAATTCGTCCTCCGGGTCATGCACCGATCGAACCATGTTCTCTGGGTCGCTCAAAATGCACTGTGGTAATCGGTAAAGAGCGCCTTGTTCGTCGTAGCAACCCTGGCAGAGATCGCCGGTTGGGACTGTGATGCCAGCTGCGTCAATAATGGTCTGTGCTGTCGACATATCACCAGCCCGCATTAGAGATACTGCTGCAGACAGAGCAGCCCAGATTTCTGGACGACCCGTGACTCTGGTCTCGAAGAATGCCGTGCGCTCCTGATCGAGCTGCGCCCGACTCCATAATCGTCGTTTGCTATACCAGACATGACGACGGATGGGGGCGTTGTAATGCTGGCTAAGGGAAAAGTGATCATTCCGGATAGTCCGGGCGCCGCGTGTGCTAGTAGAAGCGTTGGTGCCAGACAGCGCATTGCTAGTTGTAATCGCTCGATGAGGAGACGATTCGCGACGCCGCTCTTCCGTGGCTACCTGCGCTGCATAGGCCGAATTATCGCTATCGCGCGATGAGGAAAAGCAGCAGCCCTGGTCGATGACAAGATATTAAAGTTAGATCCACCGAGACCATTGTACTGTAGAAGCGAGGGAGGGGTGTGGTATGGTGAGTACGTGAAGCTCCTGGCAGAAGCATGTACAACTCAGGCATGACACACGAAAGAACATTCCAGAAGGTGAAAAAAGACATACCATCTTGAAAGAACAAGCTCCATCAGCCGGAGGGAAGCACTATAGTTGATTAGGGCCAGCAACGTCCAGACTAATTGCAGGGCAGCAAAGAGGTATTGATCCGACGAAGACAAGCGGCGGAGGAAGAGAGAGGAGAGGGGGCTGAGGTTGCGGGCGAGGAACCAGAGGAGAAAGTCAAGCTTATTGGAGCTAATGTGCCGGTGTTCAGCGACTGGAAAGTTGATTTGTTCAAGCCATCTAATTGGGAAGCCAGTCGTATGACCCGAACAGTGGTGAGAATTGGCTGGATCAAAGGGCTACTACTATTTAGTGGTGGCAACGGAGCGGCGGGTTGCAGCTCACTCGCATGACGACACTGCGGGGGAGCAACTCAACACAGTGAGAAGACACACTCCTCTCTGTTTTGCTAGCAATAAGAGCAGTAGCAGTAACAGAGCCGAGCCCTAAGGGAACGTGAATTGGAGGCTAGGCGAGGCAAGGAAAATGTAACGGTTGAGAAGGAGAGAAGAAAACAAAGAGAAGAGGAGAACTTACGAGGTTCAGAGACCGAAGAGGGGAAAGGAAGGAATGGAGCGAACGCCGGGTTGACGTGAGGGAAAAAAAAAACAAGGGAATCCCTCAAATACACTCTCTCGGATCAAATCACCTATCATTCAGGTTCACTCATCCATTCCCCTTTCATTGTTATTGATTTACACCAGTGGTGCTTTTCTACTGTTCCCTGCTGTGTGACAGACTTTCCAGCCAGACCGTTAGGCTTGACCGCAGACGAGATGAGATGGTGGCGCAGCCAAGAATGAGGTTTGCGGAAATCTTCCGGCATGCGAAATACAGACTGAATTATCAGTCACCAGCTCATGCTATACAACAATCTACTGGAACACTAGCGGTCAGGAATCTGGCAGGTCGTATCATTATCCACTCCAAAGGGTGGGGAGTCACAATTAAGCTTCTATAGTCAATGGTGGTATACAACACATACAACAGGCTAATTACCCAATACCAGCTCAGCTTATTTCGTCGTCCTCATCCTCGTCATCACTACCGAAGATAGCCTTGAATACCGCCTCTCCTGGCCGCTCCGCCTCCAAAGCTTCGTTGCGTTCCGGCTCAATGACCACAGGCTCGCGAAGGACCACCGACGCTGCTTGCGCCGACGATGCATCTTCTGCACCAGACGTAAGAGATACACCTCGGCCGGCGTCAATCATAAGCTGGTTCATGACTTCGCGCGACACCAATTCTCTAGGTCCTGGAACATTCTGGTACCCAACGGACTGGAAGCGCCCGCCAGATGGCGGGGCATCCGTGCGTCCGCTTGATTCTCCAGGATCTATCTGAACGTGATCCGGAGGCTTGACGTTAAATCGCTTACACAGCAGGCGCGTGGGATAGAGTGATATGGTGCTTCGAGTCATCGGGCCGAACATGCCAATCCGGGCAGCCTCTACTGCAGGGTCTTCAGGTTTTGCGGCAGGCTTGCTGAGGAGCGGATCAGCCGATGATGCATCGAGTTTATCGGACGACTCTCTCGGGCCAGATGAAGCCGAAGTAAAACGCGATGCCATCAGCCCGGACATGGGTTTGAAGACCTCTGCAGCTCGGGCGAACTCGTCCAGCTCCAGGGCCCATTCATCCGTAGTGGACCCTGGGACGCGATCAGGCATCGTATCTCGAAGCCCAGCTCGCAGCTCGAGGAAGGTTCGATAGCGTTTTCTTTTCTCTAGGTCTTCCGAATATGGCATCCAGCCACTTGCCGCTCGGGTCAAAGCCTGAACAGCCACCTGCTTATCTAGTTTCGGCACTAAGTCCCACAAATATTTTCGCTTCTGCGCCTCGGAGAGCTCGTAGCCCTTTGGCGCCTTCTCACTCAAGGCTGGCGGCAAGTCTGTCTTCCCGGTCAACTTCGCAATTCGCTCTCGACCTTCTGGGGTCAGCCAGTCGAATATAGATTTTCCTGGTAACTGCGCCTCGCCCAAAAGCGCAGCTCGAGCGGCTGGGTCCAAAGTTGAGGCCTTAGCTGCTTCTGCCGTAGAAACATAATTCGATACGTCTTGTTTTTGAGTCGGTGTCTTATTGGATTTCCAGCCTGTCGGTATTTCAGGGGCCACATACTTCTTTTCTTGGGTAGAGATAGTCATGTTGGAGATGCCATCGACAAGCAGAAATCCTTCCAGCGGCAAACGGCCATCGTGGCATTTCCTGAAGCCACTCGAGCTTTTGGCCGCGAGAACCTTCTTGGGAATATAAATCGGTTTATTGGTTATCAGAGGATTAGAGGATCCCGTGACTGGTCTTGCGTCTTCAATGGACTTTGCCTTTTTCTTTTTCTTCTTGTCTCCCCCAATGACACGATTGTAAGAAATTTGAGGCCCCATCGAATATGGGTCTTCGTCATCTGACCCAGTATCGTTGAGTACTCCAACGCCAAAGCCCCCGCGACGAGTTTCCTTGGCTTTGGGCTGTTTAGGCTTTCCTGGGGTTATGAGTCGTTTGCCAAAGAAGGAGTCATCTTCCTCGCCGTCCGAGTCACCGCGTGTCAGCGCGCGAGCGTCAAGGCGTGCCTCCCCTTGGAAGCCAAGTCCCTTGTGATCGGTTTTGTGGATGAAGGCCACCATTGGCGGATTTTCCGGGGCAAACAAATACATCTTGTTGGCATCCTCACCACCCTGCACGGTGCCATCACCTAGATTGGCGCGTCGTCGCACTTTGGGACCAACACCTTGACCCTCCCTCCACCCCATCTTCTTCAGGAGTTTCACTCCCATGGTTTCCCCGGTGGTTTTGAGAAGGTCCATCAACCCCCCGCGGCGCGCCAATTCTGCATCGGTTGTGCCAAACCCTGCAAAGTCATTATTTGTGGAAACCGTCTTCGCTTCTTCTGCTTCCCGGATATCCTCCTCATCCATAAAATCTTCAATCTGTTGTTTCCGGTTGTCCTTGGCACGGTTCTGCCGTGATGAGATGAAGGTTGCAGGGGTCCATCCCTCTTTCGACCCGACAGTGTTGAAGTACCTGAAGAGGGTCGACCTTTAGTGTGCTGTCCACAGCAATCCATGAATCGTGAGCTCACCCGGCACTGAATCCACCGGTGAAGGCGCCATGTAAGCGTTTTCTTCCCCGGTCATCAGTCACTTCTTGCTTCCAGATGGGCGCGTAGGAGCCATCGTCACGGACGCTGGCATCCAAAGGTGGAAGGGGAGTTCCGTAAAGAGCGTAGGGTGACTGCTGCGCCTGTAGATCGGCCTCGAAGGCGGCTCGAGTTCTTTTACCAGCCATGCGGGGCGTGGGCTCAGTCAAGCATTACTATGGCTGAATCGGATTGATACGGTCAACAACTGTAAATATCATTAGTGTATATGGTTTGGAAGCCTACCTTGAGAGAGCGAATAGGTGATGCTGGTTAGATATGGAGGATCAGAGTGACTCGGAAGCAGTTCAATGTTGCGACTCCCAAGGACGAAGACATGTGACGGTACGGAATACGTACGGTCGGCTGCTCTGCGCACCGCCACTGGTTGTGGCTGGTATTGTAAACCCGGGGGCGGGTTTCATCTCTGGAATCTGCAATGGAGTTGCTGAGAGCATCAACGCTCGACACACAAATCCACCCCCAAACTTTATGCTTTCAACCCGGATGTCTAAAGAACAATGTCTTTTACAGCCGCCAGTGACTTCTATATTTTCATACTCGATTAATACGAACACGAACTTCAAGTCTGTGTGCACTACGAAAATACTTATAGCTCATATTATGCTCCGCACATATAAAATACACATTCCCTCAGGAGCATGTAACAACAAGAAGGAGTTGTATACAAGTACGTACTGAGTATGAAGAGGCAATATTTTTTTGCTCTGCTCCAGAATTATCATCAATCAGCGAATAATGCTTGGCAAGAGAAGTGAGCTCATAGGAGCAAATCTAATTTGGACCGATCAACTGGGAATCTCCAGTGATCAGCATCTGCCTCCCTCGTCATTCTGCCCATCCATGCCCGAAAGAAAGAAAGGATTAGGGACCAAAAAGTCCGACGTGCCACTGCCTCGTGGGAGGGCAACGGCACAGGGCAACTCTGCGTGACAGGCCCGTGAACGTTGAGCTTACAAATAAGGGCGAGCGCCCCGTGGTCACCGAGGAAATTGAGGGACTGACCCTGTGTAGGTACTGTACTTAACCGCGGTTTATTAGCCCGAATCGAAGTGGTGGAAATGAATTGGCTGTATGGATGGATGTAGTGTCTCGTTTCCCCTGCGTAACTTAACTCAATGAATATCAATGAATCCATGATCCCTGCAGAAACACAATACGAGCCACAGTCATGTTTAACATTGAAACGCAAATCTACAGAAACATCGATTTCTTCATTTTCCCACCTGCTCTTATTCTTCTTCTCATAATTATTATTGCTCTTCCTGCGGGGGCCTGGCCAACACCAGAACACTAATAATATATCGTTCCAATCTCTAAATTTCTTAAATAGAACCAGCAAGCGGAGCGACCCAAATGTCAGAGTCAGACCCATTCGGTTGTATGGACTAGTTTACTCCTAGTTGATGTACCTAGTACTACATAGTACTAAGTAGGAGGAATTGACGGCGCCATACGGTACCCGAACCAAACTTCTTTCTCTGGTTGCGGTGCAGTGGCCCCTGTCGTTGTTGAGTAAAGCCCAGCCAAAGTTCCGTAGGTACGAAGTTAACTTACCTGGTAGTTATGTACCTAGTAGTTATGTGTGTCTGTGTCTGTGTCTGGCTGGGACTGGCTGTCTTTCTTCTCCGCAGCCGCATCCATCCATCGTCACTTTCCCATGACTGTTATTCCCTCGTGCATTCTTTCTTGTCTTCCATGTCTTTCTTACTTGCTTTCCTTTGCCTTGCCTGCCTCTTCCTTTTTTTTTTTTTTTTCTTTTTCTTTTTTTTCCCCTTGCCCTCTTCCTCTTCCTTTTCCTCTTCCTCATTCCCCTGATCTCATCATACCCTCTCCTCTCTTCTCTTCCCGTCCCACATTCCCTAGATCTCACACTCTCTCTTCCCCTGCCATCCATCCTCACCCCCACCCTGTTTCTTAGTCCTTGTCTGTCCTTCCTTTCTCCTCCACCTCCCCTCCCTCCTCCCCCCTCCCC
>WOUI01000287.1:0-44916 GCA_012184565.1 Aspergillus floridensis | reverse complement strand
CCCCCTCCCCCTCTCCCACCCTCCCCACCAACCAACCAGTGCTGGTGCATATCAGTAAGTCGCGCGCGCAATCTCCGTCTCACGTGCCTGCTCCGATCCTCTTCATTGCGCCGGAGATTGAACTGACTCTGTTCGTTTTCACCCCTCCATAGAGCCCAGCTTCCCTCGACTCCGAATTCCCAGTTGAAATTCCGTTGGGACACTCATAACCAATCATAAAACATGGCGGACGGCAGCATCACGCCTCCCAAGCCTGCCGTGGTAAGAAAAAAAAATTCCCCACGCCCACGCCTTGGGCCGAGAAATCTCCGGGTCTCCATCTGCTAATTATTCTGCCATTGGGTCGACAGGTGCTTGAGGCCCACGATGTTGATACTTTCCACGTTCCCCAAGCTTTCCACGAGAAGCACCCCTCCGGTCCCCACTTGAAAGATCTCGACGAATACAAGAAGCTCTACGACGAGTCGATTCGCAGCCCCAACACTTTCTGGGCTCGCATGGCCCGCGAGCTCCTCACCTTCGAGAGAGATTTCCAGACCGTCCACACCGGTTCTCTAGAGAATGGTGACAGTGCTTGGTTCGTCGAGGGTCGCCTCAATGCTTCCTTCAACTGCGTCGATCGCCATGCCATCAAGAACCCCAACAAGGTCGCCATTATTTACGAGGCCGACGAGCCCAGCGAGGGCCGTTCGATCACTTACGGCGAATTGTTGCGCGAAGTATCCCGAGTTGCTTGGGTCTTGAAGCAGCAGGGCGTTAAGAAGGGTGACACCGTCGCCATTTACCTGCCCATGATTCCCGAGGCTCTCGTTGCTTTCCTCGCCTGCGCCCGTATCGGTGCTGTCCACTCCGTCGTCTTCGCCGGTTTCTCCTCCGACTCTCTGCGGGACCGTGTTCTTGACGCCGGTTCCAAGGTCGTCATCACGACTGATGAGGGTAAGCGTGGCGGCAAGGTCATTGGTACCAAGCGCATCGTCGATGAGGCACTGAAGCAGTGCCCCGATGTGACGGGCGTTCTCGTCTACAAGCGCACCGGCGCAGAGGTTCCTTGGACTAAGGGTCGTGATGTCTGGTGGCACGAGGAGGTCGAGAAGTACCCCAACTACTTCGCTCCCGAGTCCATGAGCTCTGAGGATCCTCTTTTCTTGCTCTACACTTCCGGCTCCACTGGCAAGCCCAAGGGTGTCATGCACACGACTGCTGGCTACCTGCTTGGAGCGGCCATGACGGGCAAGTACGTCTTTGACATTCACGATGACGATCGTTACTTCTGCGGTGGTGATGTCGGTTGGATCACCGGCCACACCTATGTTGTGTACGCTCCTCTCCTGCTGGGTTGCTCGACGGTGGTCTTCGAGAGCACCCCCGCCTACCCGAACTTCTCCCGCTACTGGGATGTCATCGAGAAGCACAAGGTCACGCAATTCTACGTGGCCCCCACCGCCCTGCGCCTATTGAAGCGTGCTGGCGACGAGCACATTCACCACAAGATGGCCCATCTGCGCATTTTGGGATCGGTCGGTGAGCCCATCGCCGCCGAAGTCTGGAAGTGGTACTTCGAGGTTGTCGGCAAGGAGGAAGCCCATATCTGTGATGTACGTGCGAATCGCTTGAAGGCGCAATGGTTCTTTTGGCTAATCTGTGGCATTGTGACAGACCTACTGGCAAACCGAAACCGGCTCGAACGTGATCACACCTTTGGGTGGCATTACGCCGACCAAGCCGGGTAGCGCATCGCTTCCCTTCTTCGGTATCGAGCCCGCTATCATCGACCCTGTTTCCGGAGAGGAGATTTCGGGCAACGATGTCGAGGGAGTGCTTGCCTTCAAGCAGCCCTGGCCCAGCATGGCCCGGACCGTGTGGGGTGCCCACAAGCGCTACATGGATACCTACTTGAATGTCTACAAGGGCTACTACGTGAGTATTTCCAGTCATCGATCTCCATGTATGTCGCGAACACTGTGGCTAACTTGTGGTTATTCAGTTCACCGGAGACGGTGCTGGCCGTGACCATGACGGATACTATTGGATCCGAGGTCGTGTGGATGATGTTGTCAATGTCTCGGGACACCGTCTGTCCACTGCTGAGATCGAGGCTGCTTTGCTCGAGCACCGTAAGTGAATCAAACGCCCATCCCGAGGACTGGTGCTAACATCTGCATAGACATGGTGGCTGAAGCTGCCGTTGTCGGCATTGCCGATGAGCTGACCGGTCAGGCTGTCAACGCCTTCGTGGCTCTGAAGGAGGGTAACGAGACCACCGACCAGGTTCGCAAGGACCTAATCATGCAAGTTCGCCGCTCTATCGGGCCGTTCGCTGCCCCTAAGGCCGTCTATGTGGTGGAAGATCTTCCCAAGACTCGCAGTGGCAAGATCATGCGTCGCATTCTGCGCAAGATCTTGAGCGGCGAGGAGGACAGCCTTGGTGACACCTCCACCGTAAGTTTCATCACTCTCGTATCGTTCTTCAACTAGTGCTAATGCAAAAACAGCTCTCCGACCCCTCGGTGGTTGATAAGATCATTGCCACGGTGCACGCTTCCCGCGGCAAATAAGTGTTTTGTCTTCAGTGAACGATATTAATGAAAGCGAGAGTTGGGGGGACATGTGACACTGCCATCAGCACAGATGTGGTCTGGATTTGTGCTCCTGGGCTTTTTAATGTCTGAAGGCGGAGTTTGATTCTTTTTTCTTGTTATCTTGTGATTCCCATCATGATCAGAACTGCAGCATTCTGATGAGCTGTTAATCTTCTCTACGTATATACCAATGATGAAAGAAGTTTTTTCTCGGGTCTGGTGGGTGTGTACTCAGAGTGTTAGTGTATTGAAGTGTTGTAGTACCTGGGCAGTGCAGTCGAATGCGAAACTACCCACTTATCTGTTTGTCACTTCATAGTATGTACAATGGAGAACTCTACTCTTTTGGCCTGGTGTCTGTTCACAAGCCGGCATACTTGGTTTCTCTCCTTATAGTAGAGACAAATGCAGCACCTGGGCGCTTGTTATGCTATCATTTTCAGACAGGATTGGTTTGCTTGTAACTTGAATTTGACGGCAGGAGTCACCTCATACATATATAAACTGTATCTTGTACACGGATGCGTTATTCAGAGTGACACTAGACCCTGAAATTCTCACAAAGACTGCTTTATCAGCCCTGAATCGCAGTAGCCTCACATATCTTGTCTTTAATAATGCCCAACCCCAACCCCATCTGGGGAGGGCACAAATGGTCGCAGAGATTAATCCTCAGGCAAAAATTCCTTATTTACGGGGGTGGTTTCAGGCCGCGAGATTTCACGTGAGCAAGTGGTAACGGGGTGTATTTGTAGCCAAAGTTACCGGATAGTTCTGCCTGAAAGTCCTCGAATTGCCCGCGGATCAGTCTGTACCGGAAACGTAAGCGAGCGTCACCGCCTGACCGTCGCCGCCTCTTCCCTTTTGCAGCAACCTCTTTCCTTCCGTCCCTTCGAACTTCCTCTCCGTCGCGCGCCCTCCTCCTCTTTCGACCAGCTCTCTGGCTTCTTCTCATCGTCGCCTCTTCAGTTCAAGGACGCTGAACTGCATCTCCGCTTTTGACGGTGACGCCCCGTCTCTAGCTGGCGAGACATTCTTACCCTGCTGTCCTTCCCACCCACAAAACACCTCCTCTTGAGCGCGTCGAGATCTCGGCTTCTCAATCCAACCTTCGAGCTCGTCGCTTCGCACCCTTCGCATCGCGCCGTGATCGAACCTATCTCGCACGCACTACCGCCTCTTCCGGGACATAGCTCGCATCTAAACGTTGACGTGGACGAGCATTTGGTCTTTCAGCTGGAAAACGTTTCGGAACGGATGAACTCATAAGTCGCAATCACTCAACCTGCAAGATGTTCGGAGGAGGATTCGGACAGAACACTCAGCAGAGCTCCGGCTTTGGATCCGGCAATGCATTTGGTGGAGGCACAAATACTGGTGGAGGTAGGTTTTGATCTGTTAACGAGCTTCGTACCTGCTTCTTTCCCTTTCGTATTCCTGCTTCCGCCCTGGTGTTTTCTTGGTGTTTCTCGACACTGGCTCGGTACCCCCCAATCGACCCAGTAAAGGAATCCAAATTGGCTCGTGCATTGGACGTCAACCCACAGCAGCTTCACCTCAGACTCATCGACATCTCGCCGCCGTGTCGAGACCTTTTAGTTTCCTTTCCGACGTCAGGTAGCACGGCAGCACTGCAAGAGAAGGGATCGCGGCTTCAGTACAGTCTCTGACAGCATCTCCCACGTCATCTAGGCTTTGGATCTTCACCGTCTCCTGCTTTTGGAGGTGGCAACACATCAGGCGGTGGCCTGTTTGGAAACACTTCCAGTAGCTTCGGTTCCGCTGGAGGTACGTGCTCGACGACTATATTTCCATGGGCTTGGCGATCCTTTCTCTTCCATCTGTACCTTGGGGCGGACCCTGCGGTTCCCTACATATCGACGGTCGGGCCGGACTGCAAACACTGCCGCTCTGAAACCGTGGACGACTGGGCTTGTCTCTCGCGGCCCGGAATCTTCCCTTCAACAGGAAAATTCGATTCCTATCCGCCTTCTGCCTGCCAAGGACATATGGAATTTAAAACTCGTCACATGCTCTAAGGACCTTCGGCCGTTGGCTGTTCGATAGCGTCGCTAACATTCCTCCTGCTTTTCTAGGTTTCGGCGCCAATACACAGACACAGTCAAACTCCTTGTTCGGTGCGGGGCAGAATCGCACCAGCGGCTTTGGCAGCACCCCGGGACCCAGTACCGGCGGTAGTTTGTTCGGGTCAAACAACACAGCGACTTCAACAGGTAATACCGGCTTTGGCGGCTTTGGCTCCGCTGTGAACACCGGCGGTGGCTTTGGCAGCAGTGCTGGAGGTGGTGGACTGTTCGGTGCCAACAAACCCGCCAGCGGTTTTGGGAGCACCACTGGTACTACCGGCTTCGGAGCCAGCGGTGGCGCCAGCACCAGCGGGTTTGGAAGCGGAACAGCACCGGCTTTTGGTGGTGGTAGCGGTACCGCGTTCAACCAAGCTGTTCCTCCCTCCGAAGGCACCGGCACCACCCCGTTCACTCCCTTTACCGAGAAGGACGCCGCCAGCACCACTACCAATCACTATCAGAGCATCGTGTTCATGCAGCCTTACAGCAAGTATTCGTTCGAAGAGCTTCGGTTAGGCGATTACAACGGAGGCCGTCGGTTCGGCAACGGAAGTGGACAAGCAGGCGCCTTTGGTGCTTCCGCCTTCGGCAGCTCTGGCTTCGGTGGTCAATCCACTGGATTTGGAGCTGGAAACACTTCTTCACCATTCGGCGCAAACACAAGTGCCCCGTCAGCTTTCGGCAGTCAGACCCAAACCACAGGCGGCTTTGGCGCTAGTAATACCTCCAATCCGCTGTTCGGAGCTCAGAAGCCTGCCAACACTTTATTCGGCGGTGCAACGCCAGCTGCTGCTACCACTACTACCCAGTCGGGCCTGTTCGGCAGTAACACGGCAACCTCGGGTGGCTTTGGAAACACTACCGGGAGCACTGGATTCGGTTCCGGGGGGCTGTTCGGCAACAGCGCCAGCAACACCCAGCAACAGAACAAATCTCTCTTTGGCGGAGGTAGTACCTCCACCGGCGGGGGCGCATTCGGCGGCTTCGGCACACAGAACACTAGCACAGCCTCTCCTTTTGGCGGCACCGCAGCTACATCTTCTCCGTTTGGAGGTCAACAGCAGCAGTCGGGCGGGGGTTTGTTTGGTAGTGGTACCGGCTTTGGCCAGCAAAACCAGGCTCAGAATCAGGCACAGACCCCGAACAAAGGGCTATTTGGTGGATTTGGCGCTAACACCCAGCAGCAGCAGACGAGCACCCCGAGTCTTTTCGGCGGCAGCAACACCGGCACCGGCACCGGCACCGGCACCACCGGCACCTCCCTCTTCGGTCAAAACCAGCAGACCCAACAACCTGCGAGCGGCGGTTTGTTCGGAGGCAACAACGCCCAACAACCAGCCCAATCGAACTCTCTTTTCGGCGGATCGCAGCAGCAAGGCCAGAAGAGTTTGTTCGGAGGGGCTACGACGGGCACGGGCACAGGCACGGGCACGAGTGCATTCGGAGGATTCGGCAACACCCAGAACCAGCAGACTGGTGGTGGCTCGAGCCTCTTCGGCGGTGGTGCGGCCCAGCAACAGCAGAAGCCGAGTCTCTTCGGTGGAGCTGGGGCTTCGGGCGGCAGTCTCTTCGGAGGCGGCGCGAGTACTACCACACCGGCTGCAACTGGGTCCCTCTTTGGCGGCGGCGCAAGCCAGAATCAACAACCGACTACCCTGGGAGCCTCCAGCCTCTTTGGTGGCAGCCAATCTCAGCCCGCACAGCAGCTGGGTCAACAACCCGCCCCTGGTAGTCTGCAGGCCTCCCTGCTGGAAGGAAATCCCTACGGCAACCAGTCTATCTTCTCTGGTCTGCCAGCACCCAGCGCTGCAAGTCCCGGCCCCTTGGCCACGCCGCTGTCGTCCTCCAACAAGCAGAAGCAACGCACTCCTCTTCCCGTTTACAAGATCACCCCCACCGCCGCAAATCGCCTCCTGACTCCTCCCAAACGTGGCTACGGTTTCTCGTACTCCACATACGGATCTCCGTCGAGCACCGCGAACACTCCAGGCGGACTTGGTGGTAGTGTCCTCGGCGGCAGCATGCGCAGCAGCTTCAATGCTAGCAGCTTGGGCCGCACCAGCTTCAGCAAGAGTCTTTCGACCAGTAACCTACGAAAGACATTCGATCCTGAAGCCGATAGTGTTCTTTCCCCCGGTGCCCTCTCTTCCGGTAGCTCTCGTCTGTCTAGTGGAAGCCTGAAGCGTCTGACTATCGACCGAAGCCTAAGGAATGACTTGTTCACGCGCTCGACCAGTACTCCTCCTGCAGCCATCACCAACGGCGAAGAGGCTGCCACTCCTGTGGACAAGGGAAAGAAGAAGGTCAGCTTTGAATCGTCCTCCGAGTTGGCACACACTGGCGGGGAGATTGTGCCCGTCGAAACCCAAAGTTCCGAGCCGACCCCCGAGGAGCTGGGATTCCTGCGTTCCGTCCGCAAGAGTGGCACAATCAACGGCGTCAACGGCACCAAGACCCCGGAGACCACTGCTCGTCCTGAGATGGAGTCCGTCCGTAACAACGATTTGACCGCTGTCTCGGAGCCTGCGCAGCCGACCGCGACCAACGCCGCCCCCAAGCAGCTCTCTTTCATTCCCGGCGGAGATCCGCAGCCTGGAGAGTACTTCATGAAGCCTACTCGCGCCGAGCTTAGCAAGATGAGCCGCGAGCAACTGAAGAAGGTGGTGGGTTTCACCGTGGGACGTGAGCACTGCGGTCAGGTGACTTTCGATGAACCCGTGGATCTGACTACCATCGATCTGGACAATGTCTGTGGTGGACTTGTCGACATCGGAGTGCGGAAGATCACCGTCTACCCTGACGAGACCATCAAACCACCCCGGGGCAAGGGCTTGAACGTCCCGTCTATCCTTCGTATCGAAAACTCCTGGCCCCGTGGCCGCGACAAGAAGTCGCCCTCTCCCCTGACAAGTGGCCCGTTGTTCGACAAGCACGTCGATCGGTTGGTCAAGGTGCACAACACCGAGTTCATCGACTACGAAGTGGAAACCGGCACGTGGGTTTTCAAGGTTCCTCATTTCACCACCTATGGTCTTGATTATGATAGTGACGAGGAAGAAGAAGGTGAGAGCCTAAACCAAAGCACTTTGAGTGCTGCTCCTGACACTCCGACTCCGAAGGCCCAAACCCCTGCCAATCACGACACTACCGTGGGCTCGGAGCATCTGTCAGCCTTCTCCACTGACGATTCCTTCCTCGGCTCCGTGGCTGGCGTCGATGACGACACTTTCGATTTCAAAAAGCGTAAGATAGTCCCCGGAGCATTTGGCCACCAGGCAATGGAGACGATGGACGACGAGCAGTTGGGCTCGGAAGAGGAGGAAGAAGATTCTTTTTTAGAGGACGGCTCCACGGGTTCAACTATTGAGCAAGACAGCGAGGACATCACTGAAAGTCTGGAGTCTGTCGATTCTGAAGTTGAATTGGATGAGAGTGAGGAAATGGACATGGCGGGCACATTTCCGGACCTTCATCATACCGTGGAGCGCGACGATACCGCGAGCACCGACACATACATGGAAGACCCTCGGCTGTCGCTGAAGCCTTGGAATACTCCGGCGAAGCCCCGTCTGGATCTGACGGGGGATTGGGCTGAACAGTTGCAGCGAACCATTAGTCCTCGGAAGCAGAACCGGGATGCCCTACGTGAGATCCAGGCGAATGCCTTCAACGAACGCTCTTTGCATGAGGAGACTCAAAAGCAGCCTACCAGCGAAACCAAGCAGAAGGGTTTCGCAACCAGTATTGATTTAATGAATTCCCTATTCCAGCAACCTCGGAGACAACAGACTGCATCGCCTGTGAAAGCACCAGACGCACGACCCAAAGGTCCTGAGGTATGACCACCCTTCCTTTCCTTTCTTACTGGATTGTCTTCTGCCCTTGTTGCCGTGATGCATACTCGTCACTGCATTATCGCACTGTTGGTGCCTGGAGCAACGCTTCTGACTTCTATCTCCATAGTGGCCCTACCATAAACAGCCCAAGACTTATGCCGGCGAGTCCAATGAGTTGAGCGCTGACGACCTTGCCTTCCACTACTCCTTCAAACCACGCTGGGGACCTTCAAACGCATTGCTATGCGTTCGGAACAGCGCCGACTCTGTCGAGGCTGGTTTGAGTTACTGGGAACATAGTCTCACCGTGACTAGCGAAGGACGGGACGTTTCCATACTAAAGTATAGAAAGCCCAATGAGCCGGTAGCGATGCTGGACGCCCAGCGCGAAATGACGGTCATTAAGCCCGTGGATGGAGTAGTGCCCTTTGCTCGCCTGGCTCATGCCGACTTCCATAGGTTGGCCGCCACAGCCGCAGGCACTACGTTGGTGACCGACCAAGAGCGGTTGCTCTGGCAGCTGGCCAACATTCTGTTCAACGACGAGCTTGAAGACGATATCTCTGTCGGCGTGCCCAAGGAGATCCGGTCCCAGTTCACTCACCGTATCAAGAAAGACCGCCTTACCCGTTTACTGGAAGGAATTATTCGGCAAAAACAGGCCCAGAAGCTGGGTAAGGTGGGCTCACCCGAGGAACGCGCTGTCAATCTCCTGTGCGCCCATCGGGTTGACGAGGCGTGCAATGTCCTGCTCTCGAGCCAAAATTACCACCTCGCCACTCTTGTTTCGCAGATTGGTCGAGATGCCACCGTACGGGAAGATATGGCCAAGCAAATTGACATGTGGCGTCAGAGCAATGCGTACTCGGAGATGAGTGAGCCTGTGCGCGCTCTGTATGAACTGCTGGCGGGCAATGCCCTACGCAGTGAGGGCAAGTCTACTGGGGCGCTCGAGGATCGGATTTCTGCATTCACGTTCTCGGAACGATTCGACCTCGACTGGATCCAGGCTTTTGGCCTGCGCCTGTGGTACGGAATCGGTGACGATGAGCCGCTGGAGAATGCCGTCTGCAAATTCGTCGAAGATCTACGTAGTGGTGTTGAAACCGCACTGCCACTCCCGAATCCTTCCCAATTCTACCAAACCACCACTGCGCAGGATCGTGAGTCTCCGCTGTGGGTGCTGTTGAAGGCCTATTCCGCTACTACCGAGGCAGCCCAGAACACGCAGTTGGACGGCTTGGAGTTTCCAGCCGCCCTGCTGCCCGAATCGTTGACGGGTGACCGGCTGACCAATCGCCTGTCCTTCCAATTGTGCCATTTCCTCGCCGCGGCCGTTGGGCGCAATGGCCAACTCCAGCTCAATGTGGCTCAGATGGACCAGCTCACCTGGGACTATGCATGGGAACTCTTCAACTCTGGTGCCCTTGCACGGAGCATATTCGTCTTCTCTCACCTCTCTCGCGCTTCTGATCGGGAACGAGCCATCAAGGACATTCTGGCTCGAAATGCGCTGTCGCTTCCACACCCGGTCAAAGAGGACGGATCGCCGAACAAGATGTGGAAGTACCTCGTCACCGACTCGCAGATTCCCGAGAATTGGATCTGGGTGGCGAAGGCACTATATGCGCGCGACACGGGTAATGCTGCACACGAGGTGGACTACCTGGTAAGAGCCAAGAACTGGAACGATGCGCATGCCACCTTCTGTCGCATTGTCGGACCGTCGGCAGTCATTGAAGGGGACTATGCCACACTGGAAACGTTGATCTCAGGCTTTGGTGCCGAACCGGAGCGCAAGGTGCGCGGCTGGGCTCAAGGGGGCGGGATTTACGAGGATTTTCTGCATCTGGCCACGGCGAGAGTCGGCAGGCGAGACCCGGCGCGACTGCATCGGCTGGTGCAGGCATTGGTCCAGCTGGGAGATCAGATTCGGCAGGGTTCTGGCGTGGAAGGCTTGGAGGAGCGAGTTGCTTTCCGGGAGATGAGCCGAGCTGTGGCACGCTGGACGGCACACGAAGACAGCCAGGTAAGAGGGGTTGAGAATTGGGTGATAGAAACAAGACTAATCATAGTTTAGGCAAACGATTTGTCGAGTGTGCTCAGTCTGCCGCTGACGGGCGATGCGCGCCTCACGCAGACAGCGGAAATGAGTCGACGGTACTACGGGGTCATTATGGCTGGAGGGTATTGATTGGATGATGGCTGAAGGCACGAATGGCAAAAGTCTCCAGTGGTTGGGGCAGTCATTGGATCTAATATTGTGTTGTCTGGTCGCTCTTGGATGGCCTCTGAATGGGCGTCTTTTACTTTTTCTCTTCTTGCACACCCCCTTGCTTCTCTCCTGTTTCTCCCTCCCTTGTTCTCTTTCTCTCCCCCTGTCTTACTCCTATTTGTATCGAAGGGTCGACATTGATGGGCGGCTCTATGTATCCTAGCTGATTTGCCCCTGTTCTTCGACTGCATGTATTTGTGTGTGTGTTTTTTTCTTTTTTCTTTATGCAGTGATTACTTTTCATCTTGGGTTTCCACATTTGTCTCGAGGGAGATGTGCCTCTAAGCCATAGTCAAGCCACAGCGAATATTTATCTCGATGGAAGGATATTTGGATCAGCTGTCTGGGGATGGCAAGATTTGAAGTATAGCTACAGTAGTTTGCAAGGTCACCTTTCTCCGTCGCAGTCTACGGTTAGGATGATGCAGCACATAAGACAGACATCACCTCGCATCAGCGCGACGCAGAGCACATGGGAGGGGGGAAGTCATCGGATGAGGCATCAATGCAACCAGCAACCAAGAACCATCTTGAGTGAGTGAGTGAGTGAGAGGATCAGAGTGGAGTGACAGTGACAGTGATGATGATGATGATGATGCATGGCTGTTGGTATCAGCACTATTCCAAAGACTGTGGACCCTTCCTGGACCTTCCTGATATCGTAACGAACTACTTTCCTTTTCCTAGTCCTTCCAACGGAGCCTGGAGCTCCTTCCCATCCCCTCTTACCTTCCTCCACCATCTACCCCCGGCCATACACATAAGTCACTTGATTTCACCAATCAATGAACTACGACATCAAAAGGCCTCCCTCCACAACCACCACCCGCGGAATCGGCGGCGCGACCCCTTTCCCTGCACGATCCGCCTCCCGATCCGCCTCGCCCACCCAACGCCCAAACAGATTTACTGATTGCACAAACGCCCGCACCAAGTCCGGCGGGCTCATCAAACCGCTCCAGCCCGCATGTCCACAATCGATCAGTGGCAGCGAACTGCGAGGAGTGGCTGGTTCTCGGGGACAAAACCCAAGGTCAGCCGTGCTGCAAACCCGGCTCTTTTTGCAGACTACTGCTGTAAAATATGCTAAATTTTGGTGGGAACATTCCCCAGTTCTGAGGATTGCAGATGAGTTTAAGAAGAAAAAAATTTTATAAGAGGTATATATTTCATAAAGAAATAAACAAACAGCCAATCAAGACCATCCATGAAGAAAAGAATCCTATGCATAAACGAACCACACCATCAAGCATCCAAATGGAACCGCAACTCCGACTCTAGCTGCTCGCCTACCATAATTTCGCGGGCGATTGCAACCGCGGTCACGAACGACCCCTCCCCCACGTACCGATCATACCGCCAGGTATGCCGGGCCTTGTCTCCGGAGATGTCGCAGGCGATTAAGCAGCCACAGAAATAATGAATATACTGTGTGACCGCTGTGTGTGCCTCTTGCTCATCGAAGGCCCGTCTGGCGGACTTTGGGAATGATCGCGCGCTGTCGTGCAGAAGCCTCAACAGAAGGACCTTGTTGACTCCCTCGATGTCGATCTCGAGGTCCCGGTCGCCCATTCTGACGGTGGGGAGCTGGAGCTTACCTAGATGCGGACTGGGGTGTGTCTGTTTTCTGGAAACGGGTACGGAAAGGTCTTCGTGAGAGGTGTGACTGCTTGCGCGCTGCTGGCCGGGGTATAAATGTTGTATTTATAGCTTGCAGAGCGAGTCTCAACGCATCGCACAAACAATGGTTGTCGGATAGATGGTGATCATCGACTGTCCGCGATATCTGACAATGCCGGCTGTCTTTGACACTGCAGCCTGCAAACAAGACTTCGCTGGAAGAATCCAATTCAAACCCACCTTTCAGCAAAGACACCACCGGGAAGGAACGCCTGCACCGCAGTATCCCCCTTGTGAGATCGTTGGAGGTACAGGCAGATCGAGGGACATTCCACTCTGGCCCTCAGCTCAATCCACCAGATACTGCGGCCGGCCTGGCGGTACCACAGATACAGCAGCACGAGCGCGACAGGGTCCCGATTCCGGAGCATGTCCTCAAAGACACCATGAATACTGCGGATGAAGAGCTGCGCGGGACCGGTGGTGACTTTGGTGTCTGGGAGGTTCAGGATCAGGGCCACAGCGTGGGCGGCCTCGAAGTACGCATTATCTCCCGCCGTGGATGCCTCGTGGAGGAGGCACAAGGCCGCCACGGCCCGCGGGATGCCCTGCACGCCACGCTGCGGCAAGGGGGCGTTCATCTGCGCAAAGGTGGGCGCCATGACGCGGAAGACGCTGTCCGGGCGTAAGGGATCGACGATATGCCACAGTGCCATTTTACCTTTGCTTAGACGGACCCAGTCCAATGCATCGGTTTGTTGGTCGGAGGGGGCGAAGGGCCACGATTCTTCCGGCGTGCATGCCTCAGGGGATGAGAAGGCCAGGACGGCCAGCGCAGCCAGGGTGCCCCAGAGTGGATCCTTGTCGTCGGCGTTGATCGGCCGCTCCCTGAACCGTCGGTTGAGAAGGGCGGTGCTCTGGTACCAGTGGTAGCACTCGTCCAGACGGCGACGGTTGCCTCCTACGGTGTTTCGGTGGCGGTCGTATGTAAGTGCCACGGCTAGAGAGGCGTGCATGAGATAAGGGTACTGTCGGCCACACAGGGCTGGTGTTAGCCGAGTGCAGACCCAGGACGTACTAGCCCTGCACGATTATCCGGGAAGCATGTGCAGTACTTACGGCGAAGGCTAGTTGCAGTAGCTTGCGATTCACGTGCTTTATATTCGGGTCGTCCGGGGTCAGAAGACTACTTGCATAGTATCGGGTGAGGAAGTCCTGACACTTCGTGTTCAGCTGATAGAAAGTCGATTGGTCCGCCGTCCAGACCGCACTGGCGAGGGGGGGTTGTAGCTCGGCAGTTCCTCGAAGCGCCAGCGATGGCCTCCCTGTCTCAGCGGCGATGGGCTGCAGGTCGGGAATATTGAACACAAAATTGCACACTATCCCGAAAGCGCGACATTTCTTGCAGTGGGGTCTACTTTCGTCGCACTGAAGAGGTTTGGAAAGTACAATCAGCCATGCACGAGTCAGTGTAGTCAAGCGAGCCAACCAGCCAACCTTGAACTCACCTTGAGTTTTCGGAGCTTGCAATTGCGGCAGCCATATCTGGATCTTCGCTGAGTGGGCCTACTCTTCTGGACAAGGGCATTTTCTGCACATGTTGAGGACATTTTTGTGGGCTGGGAATGGTAGGCAACGGATGGGGAGGTAGTCAGAAGTATAAGGTAACTTAGTTTCCCACAAAATCGTCCCCTCAGGCACCCTCAGGCACCCCACATGGCACATGGCACACACGCTAACCTCCTTTCGGAACGAGATCTTCCACGCGGCGGCGCTAGCCACATTTCGGATGCAGAGGTCTCTGATTGGCTGCGGAGATCTATAATCATCGAGGCACTGGACATCACATTGAAGAGTCACGAATAGTCGAAAACAACACTTCAGTGACATTAATACCAGCCTCAATCCGCCGGTTCGCTGGCCTCCTCTCTATCCTCAGCAGAATTTCTCTTTCCCCCCAACCCAGAAATCCTAGATCCCAAAATGACCCCCCACCACTTAGCCGCCATCTCCCCCGGCCCAGGCCAACCCCTCGAGCTTTGCACCCGGCCCACCCCCAAACCAGGCCCGAACGATCTCCTCATCGCCGTCAAATCCATCGCCCTCAACCCGGCCGACCACATCATGCGAGACACAGGCCTCTTCATCCCCAGGACCAGCTACCCCACCGTCCTAGGCTTCGACCTAGCCGGCCTAGTCCTCGAAGTCGGCGACGCGGTCCCCCAGAATGCTTCCTTCCACCCAGGAACCCGCATCGCCGCCTACAGCGCCCTAGTCTGGAAAGCCTGCAGTCCAAACTACGGCGCGTTCCAGGAACGATGCCTCGTTCCCTGGCAGCACGCAGTAATCCTCCCCGACAATGACAAGTTGACCTGGAACGAAGCAGCCAGCCTCCCCGTCGCCGTCCAAGTCGCGCTAAGCGCATGGGATGCGACGGGGATTCCGCGCCCTCCAGCAGCAGCTCCACCCTCCTCCACCCCCACCCCCACCCCGACCGCAAAAACCCAAGCCCTCCTCATCTGGGGCGCCTCCTCCAGCGTCGGCAGCATGGGCGTGCAAACCGCGCGCCTCCTCTGCGACTCCCCGACCACCCCCTTTGCCGCCGTCTACGCCACCGCCGGAACACCCCGCAGCCGAGCGTACGTCGCATCCTCGTTGGGGGCGGACCGCGTCTTCGATTATCGGGACCCGCTCGTCACCCCGAAAATCATCGATACCGCTCGGAAGGACGGCCTGACAATCCGGTACTGCTTTCTGGCGATGGGGCAGCTGGCGGCTTGTCGGGCGGTGGTGGGGGCGTTTCGCGGGGAGGACCAGGAGACAGGAAAGATCGCGTCGGCGCCGCCGGTGTCGCCGGATGCCGGGGGCGTGGACGACGGCCTCGCGGTGGAGGCGGTCTTTGTGATGCCTGCGGCGGGGGAGGCGGAGCGGTTGGCGCAGTTTCGGGAGTGGTTGGGGTCGTGGTTGAGAGAGAGTTTGGGGGGAGGGAGGATTCGGCCGAGTCCGGAGGGGAGGGTTGTCGGCAAGGGATTGGGGTTGGGAGCTGTGAATGCTGGGTTGGATGAGTTGCGGCGCGGGGTGAGTTGTGTTAAGTTGGTGGTGGAGGTTGCGGAGTGATTGCTTGTATACAGTAGATCTGATTTGGATCATGGCTTTGTCGCACTGTATGTACTATGTCTGTTTCAGCGTGCGATGTCGAGTGACTCGTGTGACATCCTTGGAAACAGTTACTTTGTCTTTGGTGTGCAATCAGCCGAGATTGGGAGTCTTCCATTGGAGCGTATGGAACAATTCCTGGCCTTGATACCATGTTGCGCTGAGGGGCTTGCTATAGCACTGAACTGACTCTTCAATAACCCACGGCAGACTCCGAACAGATACTCCGTAGTTGGATGATATATTCGCAACAGAAGGTTTACAGCGACCGAGTATCAGATAACATGGAAAAGATATAATTGCTACCAAGACTGTACATGATCGAACAAGACGTGAAAAAAAAAAGGAAGTTGAAACACCACCCACACGCAGACATACACCCAGACCCTTTCTCTTTGATCAAAAAGATTTGATTAATGTCTCGGACTTTTCCTTCCACTGACCCCCCGTCATCCCCTCCATTAACTTACTGGCCGGGAGAGATCAACTTGCCCTCAGCCCGGCTGTTAGGGTGCCATCCACCGGCATAGGGGGACTGACCGCCGAGCTGCTCAGCGTGCTCGCGGATCCGGGCCTCCAGCTCGGGCCGGAAGTGACGAATCAGACCCTGGATGGGCCAGGCAAAGGCCTCTCCCAGAGCGCAAATGGTGTGACCCTCGACCTGCTTGGTCAGCTCCTGGAGCATGTCGATCTCACGCTCGCGGGCCTGGCCGGTCTCCATGCGCTGCATCATCTGCATGGTCCACTTGCTGCCCTCACGGCAGGGCGTGCACTGACCGCAACTCTCGTGCTTGTAGAAGGTGGACAGGCGGGAGATGGCGCGGACGATGTCGGTCGACTTGTCCATGACGATGACGGCGGCGGTACCCAGACCGGACTGGGAGTCCTTGAGGGCGTCGAAATCCATGAGCTGATCGTCACAGATAGACTTGGGGAGGACGGGGGTCGAGGATCCACCGGGGATGACGGCCTTGAGGTTGTCCCAGCCACCGCGGACACCGCCGCAGTGACGCTCGATCAGCTCGCGGAGAGAGATGGACATCTCCTCCTCGACGGTGACGGGGTTGTTGACGTGACCGGAGATACAGAAGAGCTTGGTACCGGCGTTGCGCTCACGACCGAAGGAGGAGAACCAGCTGCCGCCACGACGCATGATGGTGGGCACCACCGCCACAGTCTCGACGTTGGTGACCGTACTGGGGCAACCGAACAGACCGACGGCAGCGGGGAATGGAGGCTTGAGACGGGGCTTGCCGGCCTTACCCTCGATCGACTCGATCAGGGAGGTCTCCTCACCACAGATATAAGCACCCATTCCACGGTGGATGTAGACGTCGAAGTCGTAGCCGGTGCCGCAGGCGTTCTTGCCGATCAGGCCGGCCTCGTAGGCCTCGTTGATAGCCCGCTGCAGGACGGTGGCTTCGTGGTAGAATTCACCACGGATGTAGATGTAGGCGGCGTTGGCGTTCATCGCACGACCGACGACCAAGCAACCCTCGATGAGCTTCTGGGGGTCCTTGCGCATAATCTCACGATCCTTGCAGGTTCCGGGCTCACCCTCATCGGCGTTGACGACCAGGTAACGGGGGCGGGGGTCCTTGTCCCAGTCCTTGAAGTTCATGAAGGACTAGATGCCACGCCCGATCAGCTCGGAATTGACCAATTGTTTGCCTCCGCACCAGAGGGGAGAGACTTACGTATTTCAATCCGGAGGGGAAACCGGCACCGCCACGACCACGAAGACCAGAGGCCTTGATCTCGGAGATGAGCTATACACCGAATGCAACCATTAGCATTGAATCGTTATCAACACCACATGTCCGTCCACGTGTCGGCGATGGGGATTGAGGTGGTTATCTTAGGGGCAGCGTACCCAGTCGTGACCCTTGAGAACAATGTCCTTGGTGCGGTGCCAGTCACCGAACTTCATTGCCGACTTGAGGTCGGCTCCATGGTGACCGTAAAGGTTGGTGAAGATGCGATCTTGGTCCTTCAGGCCGCCATAGTGTCGTACGGGGGGAGCGTTGTCCTGGACAGTCGCGAAAGAACGGGCAGCCGGGGCCTGGGCTCGGAGGGAGCGGGAGGAAAGGTTGGCGATGGAGGAAGACGAGGGAGCCGCCGCTCGGGATATCATGGTGAATATGGGCCCAGTGGCTGCACGGAGAGACTGGGGGGAAAGAGGTCAATTGGGGGGGGGAGGAGGCGGAGGGGGATCAAGATGATGAAGGCGTTCAGCAGTTGAGCTTCCACCCTTCCGGCGCGGCAATTCCTGCGCCTGCTGAATATCCGCCTTTCCCCGCCCGCTGATTGGCCTTGTTTTAGTCACGTGATGCACAATGAGTAAGCTGCCTTTTGTGCTACTTACGCGGTTATACCTTACATATAATCCTATTCCTATTCGTCATCAGAGTCTTGATCTCATCGATTCATTATTCAATTAATTTCATCTCATCTACTCCTCCTGAGGAATATACAAGTACGATCCCGTGGACAACATCACCTGCCCATCGCTGGCTAGCAATCTCAGCGGATCTTCAGGCATGTGCACGCACTCCTGCTCTCCTACCATCCACGCCCAGCGTATCCAGTTGGGCGACAGCCACCAGTCATCGTCCTGCCATGGGCCTGTGTAGGCCTCTAATCCAGCAAACACGGCAGAGCTCTGTGACCTCATCTGCTCCAGAGCTTCATCAAACTGGCTCACTAGGTATTCATCGTCCTCATCCTCCAGCGCCCAGGCCACATCATTTGGCGGCGGTGGGTAGTTCTCGAGCAGGAATTTCGCCCATCGAGTAAGTCTGGGCGACAACTGGCCTCCCGCAGAGCCTGACACCTCCGTGGTTGTACCAGCTGCGGCAACGAGACACAAGAAGATAGGAAACGCAAAGGGCGATGTCTCCGCGCTGCCTCTGAGCACCGGGATGGCCTTCTCCGTAGTGCTTAGAACATCCTGGAAGCATGCCTTGCATGGTGGTTGCATCTCCGTTGGCAGAAGATCCGGCAGCTCGGTCAATGTGAATAGTTCTCCGTTCTTGATGAGAAGTGACTGCCTCTCCAAGATCCGCATCTGCAGCCGGGACAAGATTCCTTCCGGGAATTTGCCGGCAGGGATCCGGGCCATATGGGCCCCAAGTATCCTTTTCATTTCTTCCCAGCTACCAGTGAAGCTGTGTTGCCGCGCACGGTTCAGGGTCCATGCAGCTATCACAAGAGCGGTTTCAGACAGCATGATCTGGCTGTCACGGTACATCTTCGCGTGAGTTTGTTTCAGATTCTCCGGGTGCTGTAGATCTTGGCCGGAGGCTCTCAGCTTCACAGCATGGTTGATAAGTTCAATCACAATCTGGCTCATCGCAGCCAGCAGCGCGCGGGAGTTCCCGTAGGCGCTGGGGATTTTGATGTCGTGGTCCGTGATTTCTAGGGTCTCCAACTCCCGGTTGTTCGCTGCCAGGACGGAGACCGCGTTGAGGAGAGCAGGCGAGAAGATCGAATGCTCCATTGCAGTATCCGGGGCCAGCAGCGGATAGAAGATGTTGAAGACATAGTAGTGGTCTTCAGTGTCCGCAGCCAACTGCGGGAACATTTGCAGCTGGTGGGAACGTGCCTGCTGAAGCGGACTCTCGGGTGGTGCGCGAAGACTCACAATGCGATAGTCGCAAGGGTTGCCCGGAAGACAGAATCCGTAGTTCATCATCACTGCTTGGGTGTCAGTCGAGCTGTTTAGATACACTCTCGAAGAAAGCCAGTACAAAAGCTTACACTGTTCATTATTCCGAGGCCCGTAGTTATTGGAGATTTCCTCCCCAGCAGCCACGTTCTCCAGGACCACAAACCTAACCTCATCCTTCTCCGCTCGCCACTCGACCTTAGCCAGCGGCCGATGATTAGCCACGTCGAAGAAGGGCAGCAAGACCGAGATATTCTCCTCCGACAGCTCCTCGTTGGGAATCACACCGGACAAGACCTTCGCAGAAAAGGCGCGCGAGAAGAAAATCGTCGAGGCCCATAGATAGAGATCCCTAGACCCACGAGGTCAACCACAGTCCTCCGTAACCATTACCTTCCACCAAGAACAAGAGCAAGAGCAAGAACATCCACAACAGAAGCCCCCAAACAAAAGGCAGAAAAGCAAGAGTACGCACCAAGTATACCCCTCGACCCCATCAAACCCAGCCTCCCTCAACGCCCGCACCGCAGCCTCATACTGCCCCTTCAGCTTCTCGACCCGTTGCTCCCTAGCCGGCAACAGGCTCGTCCCCTGCAACCACCGCAGATCCTCGCCCTCATAATTGGGCGGCGTCGTCAACGTCCCCGGCTGCGGCAACGTCCGCAGGTACGGGTACCAGAAGCTCTGCGCGCCGCGCAGATACTGGCCCACCAGAAAGAAGACCGTCGCCTCCTTCGAGCCGACCGCGTCGATGAAGGCGCGCGGGAAGTCCAGGTTATGGGACTTGAACTCAACGATGCTGCCACCGCCGGTGGCATCCGCATCTGGAGCGACAGCGGTGGCGGTGGATGCACGGTACCCGATGACGTTGAAGTACGAGATCGTCGTGGTCAGGGGCGTCTGGATGATGTGCGTGTCCACGGCCAGGCCACCTTGGGATGAGGCCTTGCGGACTTGCAGGTGCACCCCGCGTTGCTCGTCTTTGGCGACCTGCACGGCGGGGTGCAGCTGGCCGCCGTGCTGGGCCATCCATGCTTGGAGGTCGGCGTAGATCTCTAGCCCCGTGGTGGCATTGTTGGTGCTGCGGGGGAGAAGGTCAATTTCTTTTTCTTTTCTGCTTAGGTGGTGTTTGTGTTCATATTCTAGTTCTGGGGAGAATGAGATGGGGAGAGAGTGTGTGATTTGATGGGCAATGATAAAACCAATAAACATCCAGTGGAAGCCTATCATATAGCTCGTACCGATTCAACGTCATGCTTGAACCCGGCCATAGCACGAAAGTAAAGCCTTGACTTACCTGGGAGACCCCGCGGTCGTGCTCGCAGCCATACTATGAGAGAATCGCCGCTGGAATGGCTGACCCAGACGAGAACCTTTATAGCTGAGTAGTAGAAAATTGAAGGTATCGGTTTTGTCCAAGAAGCCGAGGCAAAAGGTCAAGAGCATGAGCAGAACTTTGGCGGGTCGAGCAATTGACATGATTCGATTTTCGACTCCCGGACCGGAAATTGTCCCACTTTTTCACTCCCGACTCGGGATTGTGTAGCAGCACAGCACTTATCTCCATATCAACGTCAATTTACTACGGATACTACCATCATCTTCCCAATTCGTAATCAAACAGAGAGAGAAAACAAGACTAAAATCCTTTTTCTCTCTCGAAAGTATCTTACAAATCCAACAAAAATAGCAATAAGACAGTAGGAAACCCCCAAAATCATTCAAAACGCAGTAACATCAAACATTCGTTAATATTGAATTCTCGTGACTTCACATAATTCAACGCTAATTTGCTCTGAGAATGAAGATGATACAGCAAACAAGAGGGAGAATATACTGGAGCATACTCCCCACGAGATCATGCTGTGGTAACAAGCATCCATAGACAGCACCATCTCAAACTCATAATCAAGCCGACCTCATCATCACAGGATAAGCACACGCGAATACCATGCAGTCAACTAGTGTACATAAGATGGAACCTTTACCAATCCCATCAAGGCAAGCATTATCAAAGCACCACCCAAGACGTAGTAACCTGAGATCCACAACAACAGGAAAAGGGAATCCGCGAAAGATAGAAAGTGAAGATGCATAGGATATCAAAAGAGCAAACAAAGATGAATAATCAGTGCATAGAAGATGTTGAAGACTTCCTGCCCGGCACTAGAATCTCGACTAGCCCGTCATCCTCCCCGTCGCTGCTGTCGTTGTCATTATCCTCGCCGAATGGAGAGGCCCCCATGCGTGATCGAGCAAAGTCCATGTAGCGCCCCGGTCCTAAGTCGGGATAGCCGAGCGATTCATTCATGATGGCCTCATCCTCTTCGTCCGAGTCCATCATTCGAGGGTCAGCAGACGGCCCCACCATCTCTCCCATGTCGTCGTCGTCGTCGTCGTCGTCGTCGTCGTCGTCCTCCACTTCTAGTGGAACCCGTTCCTTGCGCCGCATGCCCTCAGTTCGACCTTCTCCGTCATCATCGGAGGAACCAGTGGAGAACGAGTCGGGAGGGCTAAAGCCAGTCTCCGGGAAGGTGGGCGAGGAAAACGGCTCGTCTTTGTCACCCGCCGGGGGGAAATCGTTGGATGGGAAAGCGGCATCTGCTGGAGAGTGGTTGCCTTCCGTGTCTTCGTCGAGCCCTGCAATCACAAAGGGATTGGTCGGCCACTGGGACTCAGAGGTCTCATGTTCGCTCCCCAGGTTCCTGCCTTCGGCCCCTTCCGAGCCGTCATTAGCCTGCTGCTTCTGAGCCGCAAGCCGAGCGGCTAATTGCCGCCGTGCGCGGGAGGGCCCTTGACTCATTGGGGCAGGAGGCGGGGGAAGAATGGGTATCGGTTGGCTGGTCGAGTTGGCAGATCCCTGAAGACAGAGGAAGGTTAGCATATCTGTAAGCAGAGCGACTTGAACTTCGTGTTTTCTCGTGTGCATGGTCAGAGAACAGGATAATGAAGCTTGATAGATGACAAAAGCTAGGCTCAGCCTTAGCGGGGATTCAAAGAACTACTCGTACGGGGGAAGGTATTGTTGGTTGTAGAAAGTCATCCGCGCATGATATCGGGGAGTAGTACTGTTCTGAATGACTTCATACATATGGAGAAGCGCTGCCAGTCCAACACGTTGTGCCAGGCCCTGTATGGCCCGTACCACTCCCGTCATCCATCATGTGTCTAAATTTCCAGCGACCCGGGTTGAGAGCGAAACAGTCAAGGGCTTCGGCGTGAGGAAAGGGAGGGTATATATGGGGCGGCCTGGGTCGATAAGAATCGCCTCGGCCATAGATTGAGAGAGATTCAAGCATCGCGCATATCGATATCTGTGAAATCGTGATCACCCACATTGTCTGATCCGCCTTCGGCAGATTGATTGGCCAGGTTTCTATCGTCCTGATCTTCCATTTCCTCGTCTTCGTCATCACTCGAGCTGGCGAACCCGCTCAGGAGAGAATTCCCACCAAGTCCGAAAGCCCCACCGGATACGCTTCCTTGATTCATCATGTCAAAACCTTGGAAGCCAGAATTCCCCGTAGAACCATTAAGCCCTGCATCCGCAAGCGCCGATGAAGCGTTGGCGCTCTGGCCTGAGTTGACCATGCCTTGCCGATGCCCAATGGACATGTCCGGCCGTACGCCACCAAGAATGGCATTGTCACGTTCCCTTGTCTCGGAGAGCGTTTGCTCGACATAGTCAATCCACTCGGGGTTGAGGACACTTTCCATCACAGTCGGTGAAAGCAGCTCCGGTGGGTGGCGTTCGCTGAACTTGACAACCTCCTCAGCGATCAATGTGAGATGACCCATGTAGCCCAGACGAATCTGTCTTGTGCGCTGGGTTTCGTCACTTCTCTTCTGTCCGTCGACAATGCTCTGCGTTATCCGACCTGTCTCGAAGACATCAACAGCTAGCATCCGGTTGTAACCACGTTCCATTGGGCCATTGAAAACTTGCTGTACGACGTCGTAGACGACGTTATGAAGGAAGTTGTTCCACGGGAACCGGAAAAAGAAATCCTGCGATGTTGTTAATCCTAATCCCATAACATGGGGCACTTAAGGGGAGACAAACCAAGATGGTGGGAACAACCTGGTTTTCTACGAACATAATCTTGAGATAATCGCCAACCACAGGCTGCCCATTGGAATCAACCTGAATGTCAGGATGCAGTGGCCGCTGTGAAGAAGTATCGCCGACCTGGCCAGCAGAATCAGGCGAGGAAGAGCTGGGTGGCTGATTATCTTGATCGGAGGCAGGGACCGCATCAAGAGAGGGCTGCGTCTGACTGGCTGGCTCAGTTGTAGTCTCAGCAGACAATTCTTGCGGCTTGGCGGATTGCCCACCGTCGAGGCTGACTTCTTGGATTTGATCTGCCAAGCCAGACGTGGTATCAGTCTCTGTGGTGTGCGTCCCTGTAGAATCTTCTGTCTTGCTTTCGAGTGCCTCATTCGCAGCCGAGTCTGTGACATCTGCAGAGATGTGTGAAACAGGTTCAGGCTCGGACTTGGGGCTGGGATGGTTCGCTTCCCTGACCCCCGCATCCTTCTCTTTGTCAACAAGGACGCCGGATGCGCTGACATCCTCGAAGCTCTCTTCGCCGGTGTTGGCAACTTCAAGAACCCTCGACCCTTCTGGTGACCCGTAACCAATAACAGATCCGTTCACGAAGTCCACAGTAGAGTCATTCCCATCAAAGGCGGACGTCTCTTCTCTGTGCGCGTTGAAGGCACCCTCACGCATGAGCCTTTCGCGCTCAGCATCGCGTTGTCGGACGTACTCGTCACTTCCTGGCTCATTCAACAGACCCATATTACTGCAGTGTAGCAGTTCCGCCATCAGCTCACAGGTCTTGAATCTATCGAAGCCCAGAGGCTCGATTTTAGCGCCCCATGCCGAGTTCAGCTTTCCCCTTTCAACAGTCTTCACATTTCCACCATCATTGACCGTATGCTTAGAGCTCTTGATCAAGGCCATGAAGTCGGGTATGTGCTTGGCAAAAAGTCGGAGAAGGTTGCCAAGGTAGATAGGGTCATATGTCGTGGGTGGTGATTCCGGCCCATTGATGTTCTCCGGGTCATAGTCTGAGTTATTCTTTCGAATAACTTCAATAATGATACCCACACCGACCGTCAGTGGATTTCCACCCTTCAGCATGGATTTGATCAAAGTCTCTATGCAGGTTGTGGAGACTAATTGCCGCGTGAGACTATTGGGGCCGATGCAGGACTGGTCATTCTGCGTTGCGTTTGCCGAAATGGTGATGATTGCTTTTAAGAAGTCACCTGCCGAGGTTTGGACGGAGGCGGGGTATTCCGGCGACAAGAACGATAGCAAGGTCGGTATGAGGTTTTGGGACCTCAGCCACTAAGAGAATGGTCAGCTTGTGTTACAAGCACTTGATTCCATAGCTTTATGAACTCACATCAACAATCCCTTGGCCGCCTTCAACCTTCTCCAAGCTGATAATCTTCAACAAAAGATCCATGACCATAGGGTTATCCACATGCCGGAGGATGGCCGGAACCACGCCATCCATGGACTTCAGCAGGTCCAGCATCTCGGTCGTCTTCTTGTCAAAAAGCGTCTCGTTGACTTTAGTGAAGTAACTCGCCTGGACAGAGTCCAAGGACGAAGGACGCTTCAGAAAGCCCCAAAAGTGCTTCAGGTGATCCGGGTTCAACATAATCGACTCCACGATTGACCAGATTTCGGATGACAGGATTTCGCATGCGACATACGCCCGTTTCAACCGATCCTTCTCTGCCCGCTCCAGGTCCTCTGGGTCCAGCATATCTCTGAGCGGGTCTTTGTGTTTCTCCTCCACCGCCGATGCGTCGTTCGACGCAGTGGCATTGCTGTCATTGGTATCATCGTCTTCGTCATCATCGTCGTTCACTAGCGACGGGGCGATCACGTAGTCCATAAGCCGTTTCAAGACATTATCCTCTCGTAAGAATTCTATGAGCTTCGTATTATTTTGCTTGAGTTCCTGGATCAGTTCCGACTCATCCAGCAGCTCCTCCAGGCTGACATCGGGCTTGTCTAGCAGGGTATCAATGCTGGAGATACTTGCATATCCTCCAAAACGCCAAAACATGATGATTTATATAACCGGCCGAACCTAGTCATGGAAAGAAGATTCGGTAGAATGCGGATTTTTCTAGCGGCCGGAGTCCCGCGTCGAAAACGTTGCGACTGAGACCTGTTGTATATTACAAGAGCCGTGAGAATGTCCAAAGCCTCTGGCCTATGGGACAACCCATGCAATGTTTCAGATCGTCGTGAAGGTGAATTTTGTGTATGAAGGCGGGATCGCAAGCGTAAGGTTCGGTATGTTCACGCGTTCCAGGTATAGAAAGTGAGATCGGGAATTTCGTAAGCAGAGATGAGCCTGGTCGGAGCGTCCAAGCGCTAGATGCGCCGAGTATCCCAGTTAGCAAACCTCTTCGCGCGTTGAGCGTCATGATCATGAGGGAGGGAGGGCAGAAACGTTGGTTGTGAGGATCGGGAACATTAGGGGTGGCTTCGCCCGAGGATCGGAGGATAGCAGGGCAGACTTCAGGCAGGCAACACAATGACCGGGTCAGGCATTGCGGCCGCGACTGCAGAATTCACCAGATGGCAGGCATGAAGGCCCAGCAAGCGGAGGACAAATGTTTAAAAGAAAGATATACCATATAAAATTCAAGCAAAGCACACATACCTTTCACAACCTGAGGGAGTGACAAGAGAAGAGAAAACGGTGATAGAATCCTCAACAAGGGGAGGAATCGGGGTTCGTCAGCCTTGCGCTGCACGGGGTGAAACGAGATCAGTCAGTTAGATGAAGCAGAAATAATGCGTAATGGGGATGATGAATGAAGGTTAAGGCAGTAAGTCATTCAATGGTGCTGGGCGTGTGTGGGTAGTACAGTAAGTACTGTAACTACAGTACCTCAAGAAGAATAGTCAAGGATGGCGGGCTGACATCCGCAGGGCAATTCAGTCGGACTGTTGCTGCGCTGGCTGGCTGTGTCTGGATCGGTCGGTAACTCTGATCCCTGGAGGTGACGAGGAATGATCCAAGCGGAAATACCCAACACGCCCGAGCGACGGCGGGGGGAGGGCAAACTTTGGGACCAGAGATACGCGAGGGCAGAGTAAGAAGAGTAAGAGGGGGGCTTGAAAGAGAGGGAGGAGGGAGAGGGGGGGGGGGGGGTGGAAGTGGGATAGTTTAGTCCTGCGGAAATGAATAATAATGGTCGATGAGTTTCACAGTCTGGGAATTGCTTAGTGGGTTGGAGGGAGTTCAACACGGATGATTAATCAGAGAAGGGGGCAAAGGCATATAGCATGAAGACTACAATGTTCTCCTCTTCTTTGGTGATATGATTAAGTGGATATTTCTCTATCTTGACAATAACGTTTGAACTAAGGAAAGGCGCAGTAACAGTCGGAGTCTTCAGGCTGGCTGCACGAGACGAGTTCCAGTTGGTATTGCTTGCTTCCTTGCATGGCCGGTGCTGGGAGGTCGGGCCTACGTATCAGGTACCGCACTGACCATACCCGCTCGTGTGTGGGTGCAAGTACCGGGTACGACTAGTCCGTCGTTTCCATCATTGCGGAATGCTCGTTGATTGCATCGGAGCCTGCGAATCACCCTGCAACTGAAGTCTTGATTGCACCTGACTGTGTATTATCCCAAACAGGTAGAGTTGGGTAGACCAGTACATAGATTCCGTACTCCGTAGTCGATGTGGAATCTGGAATGTTGGCCAGATGACCCGTGGATTGTCTGTCTTGTCAATCCCCAAGTTTAGGATGACGAGTCACTCATTCAGAAGTTCAGCCTGATAATATCTTACTGTACTGACACGATCGCTAATCGCTAAGACCTCCGTACGCAAGCGCTCAGCCATGTCCCGTCAAAATCTGGCTTCAGATCAGATTACGGGAGAGAATGAATATTGTTGCCTGTCACTATACCCTTACACAGTCACGAACAAAGTGAGAAAGTGACGTCTACGTCGGTGTTCAGTCGATGTCGCGCTGTGCTCGGAGTACATCCAATACTCTAATGTAGGCGGCGAGACTATTTACTGCCTAACGGACGGTGTTCCAGTTCCCAGTTTCCGCCCTCCAACTAAACCACTCCAGCTTCCAATCATTCGGTTGCCACAAACACAACCCCAACTCTTTCTCACTCCGTCATCTTCCCCTTCTTGATCATCTCTCACAAAGAAGAAAAACCAACAATGAACCGACTATTCGGTAGCAAGAACACGGCTCCGAAGCCAACACTGGACGGGGCGATCAGCAATGTAAGTGTCCCACTTTCCCTTCGCCTTTCCGGTTCACCCCCCCCCTCTCTCTCTCTCTCCTATCGCTTCTCCGCCCTTCCCCCCCCTCCTCCGAAACCCCGCACGCATAACCTGTGATGGCCTGAACTAACCCCAACCCACCATCCGGGAGAAATAGGTAGAGAATCGCATCTCGAGCATTGACGTCAAGCTGGCCGCGCTGAACTCGGAGCTCTCGACCTACCAGACCAAGATCGCCAAGATGCGCGACGGGCCCGGCAAGACGGCCCTGCGGCAGAAGGCGCTGAAGGTACTGCAGCGGCGGAAGCAGTACGAGGCGCAGCGCGACCAGCTGTCGCAGCAGTCGTGGAACATGGAGCAGGCGGGGATGATGCAGGACAACCTGAAGAACGTGATGACGACGGTGGACGCGATGAAGACGACCACTAAGACTCTGAAGAAGCAGTACGGGCAGATCGACATCGACAAGATCGAGCGCATGCAGGACGAGATGGCCGACCTGATGGACATCGGCAACGAGATCCAGGAGAGCATCTCGCGCGCCTACGATGTGCCGGAGGATGTCGACGAGGCGGAGCTCGACGCCGAACTGGAGGCCCTCGGCGAGGAGACCATGATGGAAGGCGCCATGGCCGACAGTGCCATGCCCAGCTTTCTCCAGGACGAGGTCGCGCCCCCGCAGTTCATCGATGAGCCGCCGGAGCAGAGCAAGATCAAGGAGCCTGCGGGCGGGCTTAGCTGATTTACTGGGTGAGCGGATGGGGGGCGGTCTAGTATCTGTGAGTCTAGGTGTTCGAACTATGGAAAGCATTCGGAGTTGGGTCAGGTCTATTCGCCTTCAAGTTTTCCAGACGAAGCAATTTGATTTCCTTTTTCTTTCTATCCTTCTGCTAAGCTATATACGGGGGAATGACCGGAAATCGATCCAGGATAGAGTCTGGCGCATTCTTGCGGTGGTAGAGATTATTTTTTGTCAGCCCAGGCTTTAAGCCTTGCCGAGGCCAAGGAGAACAAGAAGCGCAACGTTCATCACCACAATAATCAACCAGACAATAACAGCGATGATGGTTACGAACAGATTGTTTTTCATCTTGACTCCTCCCGGCGTGGATTCTCCGCCCTCGAAGGCCCGCTCAGTTGGGACGGTCATGTAACGGTTGCGACAGGTAAAGTAGATGAGAGGAGCGCTGACAAAGGGAAGGATGACACTCAGAACCACTTGGCTGGCATTCAAGGTCTTATCCAATCCATCCTTGCCGACGGCAGCCGCAATGATTATGCTAGGGATGATACTGATCGATCGAGTAATCAATCGACGGAGCCAGGGTCTGATGGTCCAGTTCAACATCCCCTCACTTACCATCTGCCCCGCCATGGTACAGACGATTCCTGCAGAGATACCAGAGAGGAGGAGCGCTAACCCGAATATCAGACCCGCCGCAGGAGCAACTGAGCTGGAAAGTAAGTCGTAGATGCCCCAGAGGTCCGCATTATCTGCCCCAGGAGTGCCATAGAGCGAGGCACCTGCAACAATGAGAATGGCGCTATTCACAAACAGGGCAAATGTGAAGAGCGACAAGGTAAGCTCAATGATTGAGTATTTCATGCAACCCCGAATGGCATGGATGGAGGGTCTATACTCGACCTCACCACCGGTGCTTCCGAGGCAAACGGATGGATCCACGTAGCCTTGAGTAACATCGAATTCTTTCAGTCGCGATTGAACCACTCCGCTGCCTAGGAACATCGAGTGCGGCATTACCGTTGCGCCGAGAATGCCGCAACTTTGATACAGACTGCCAACCAACATGTCAGGACTGTGCATAAGCAAATCATATGACGGCTCACGTACCCTTCTGATTGGACGATGGCAGATGATGGTAAGTAGCCCCGGAATACGTCGCCAACAGATTGCTCTTTGATCAGCGAAAGCTGGATGCAGAAGCAAATCACAACCCCCAGTACAAGAAGCATTACGAAGAACTCAAACAGGCGCAACCCCCACATGGCTCCATTTGGTCGGTAAAAGATGAGGATAAAGAGGACGTCAGCTAGAGTAATCGCACATCCAGCAACTAGAGGGATTTTGAGTAAAAGGTTGAGCGCAATCGCCGATCCAATTACCTGCCAGGACGGTTAATTGAACATTCCGCCCAGGGAACGGAGTCAGGCTGCCTAAAGATAGTCGATCTTACCTCTGCTATATCAGTGGCGACAATGGCAGCCTCTGAAAAGACGTATAGAACAATAGTGAGCCATTTCGGAAGGTGTTCCCTACAGTTCTCCGCAAGGTTAAGCCCGGTCACTGTGCCAAGCTTAACACACAGAGACTGGAGAAAGATAGCAAACAAATTGGAGACGAGCACGATGAACAGAAGAGCGTAACGGTATTCTGCGCCTGCTGCCACATCGGTAGAGTAATTTCCAGGGTCAATGTAGGCTACTGCGATCAGAAAGCCGGGGCCTATGAACCGGCCAAATTTGATAAGACTTTGCGCCACATGGGCAGGATAAGAAAAGATAGTTGATTTGAAAGAACGGCAGGGAGATCCGCTGTCTTCCCCGGGGATATGATCCCCAGGGGTGACAGAGACCACCCCACCGGGGCATTTCTCCTCTATCTCGGTCTCATTCCCGTCTAGCCTATGCGGTCGATGATCCAGTGCCGAGACACCATCCTCTGAAGCGCCTCCCATCCCCGACGCGTGCCGCCTATGGACCTTAGAATTGGCGAGCCCGTTGAAGTCACTTCGGGTGGTGACGTCTGCGTTCAAGGCGGGTGGGTTCTGATTCCAGTCGGGATGATCGAGGGTATCGTCGGTGCGTGAAGGGCAATTCATGGGGGGCGAGGTGGTTATATGCGCTGGCACGAGCGTGGAAGACTTGAGGAGTAAGTGTACTGGGATTGTGAGTGATGCAGCATCGGGTGGTTAAGTGGACATGGATTGCCACGAGGCTCGGAACAATGGTGAGGCCAGACTACGTCGGGATCTCAACCGGAAGATCCAAGTACCCTGCGCGGGAGAGAGCCCGAAACTGCCCGAATGCGGTTATCACCAGTGACACACAGGGAACGAGAACGACAAAACAGGCCAGATCACTTCCTGTACGTCGGAAGTATAAAGCTGGCAAGACAGCAAGCAAATTGTGTGTTGGTAGTTTTATTTTGGCAATCAGTGTTCAAGAAGCTAGCTCAAGGTACGAGGTGAAAGTGGCGGAGGGGAGAGAGAGGAAGGAAAGAAGAGAATTTTGGAGGCATGACGGCATGCGGCATCCCACTGGAGGCTGTTCGCGGTGAAGTGGTGGCCAAGCCTTCGCTTCTTACTAAATGCGATGGCATTTCTAGGCACCATTGAACATGGCTTGGCTTAAAATTTAGGTTAGTCATAGGTGTAGTGGTTGTAGGGGACATGAGTTAGAATGATGAAGGTAACCAACAAGTACAAAGATCAAACCGATAAGCGGGAAGAGGGGAAGAGGGGAAGAGACCGATTATAAAGAGGGCTGTTGTTGATGAAAATGTACAGTAGAGGACGGTTATTGTTTGTCTGGATTGTCACTAACCTGAGGAACCTAAGGAATCTAAGGTACGGACGGCTCCTTAGGCTGAGCTCCCTTGCAGCCTTCCCGCCTCAGGCGCCGCGTTTCCCCGCGATGATTGCCTTGCGAGGGATTATTGATTGGGCCATCCGCCCTGTAGGAAAGTATAGCAGCTTACACTACGGAGCTCACTAACTACATCATCCAGAATTGTCATCATTGAATAACAAACTACTAAACTACGACTAGCCAGCCTTAGTCCTACGCCGTTATCAATTTATTGTTAGAAGTCTCAGATAGAATGTCACCATTGTTTTCCGCCTCCTGGACATGTATTTCCGGGACCCAGTCCTGCCTTATTGACTAGACCCCCCACCCTATTGTGGCAATAATCCGGACTGTCACAAGTACAGTACAATATGAAATCCTTTCCAGCCCCCCCCCCCCAAAAATATAACATCATGGACCCAGGCAGATGGCAGATCAGCCGTCTGGGAATTATGACAGATGCCATCACTTCCTCCACTATGACATCGGTCTCGGCTTAGAAATCCAGTCTTCATGACGGAGATGGTCGGGCAGCAGGAGTGTCAGCAGCATCATCCTCGTAATCTGCAGGTGATCAGGCAGGTGATATGGAAGATGCTCATATCAATCTATCGCATCCATCAACTTCCGGCGGCGCGACCGGCCGAAAACAGGATGGTTGCCCGGGACAACCCCGCCGCCCGCAGCATGTTTACACCCTCCGCTTCATGCGCGGCGCAGTTCATCTCCAGCCGTTTGGCAATGGCGTATGGTCTCCATCGCCCATATGCCGATTAGGTTAGACAGTGGAGGAAGCATGCTCGTTCTTCTTGCCTTGTCCCCGAGCCTTGGAAGTCTTCAAATGCCCGGCCCACCCACCTGAGGTTGGCGTTCGTTCCGGTGTGTGTGTGTGCGTCTCCCTTGCCCCCCCCCCGTCTGCTCTTGTCGTGTCTATCGGTGCTGGCTGTCACTGCTAGTCAGTCTAACAGCGGGCTCTGCTCTCACGCGTCTTTTCTACCTCTTCCTTGTCGTGTCGGGTTTGATCTTCGTCTTTGCTGCATTCATAGATATTTCGCAATTTCTGGGTCTTCTTCGATGTCTGATGTTACCTTCAGCTGCATGTCGCTACTGTCTCGTTTCGCATAAAACCTAGTCTCGCCTTCTCGTCGTCATTGCCGTCATTCCGCGTCGCTGGTGATTCTTTGTCTTGTTGTGCTGGGGCAACTGCACCGTGAGTAATTTGTGCCTAACTACTCCGTCCTACTCCATCACCCTACTCCACATCCATACTAACCAGATCCGCGATTCTCAAGTCAGCTCCAAGCATAAGGGCAATTCTTCGAAATGGCACCCACTGTGGAATCCCCCAACATCTTTGACGATGCCACACGAAACCCTTCCAGGCCCTCAGTATTCCGAGCATTCTTGTCCCCGAAATCTCACAAACGAAACTCCTCTGCGGATGACGCCTTCCCCTCCAAGGCCTTTTATACAAGCCAGCCTTCCGACGGTTCCACTACACCGCCTCGCGATGGGGCCTATGCGTCATTCAACCAACAACCACTCACCGAAATAGCCCCAAACCGGGAATCAGCAGACATTGGCTCGGCCCAGAGATCGCCGGGAAAGCAGGGGAAGAATACACTGCACAAGAAGACCAAGAGTGCGGTCTCCCTGAAGTCCCTGAAGAGCTACATGGAGCGAAAAGAGCCCAAGCCGGAAGATGCCCTGGATGTTGACGCGCAGAACTTGAGGCCAAAGAAGGCGAAATCAGCCAACAGCCTCTCTGCTATCCTGAGAAGATCACAACGCGGAAACAAGGCGGAGGGTACCAAGATCGCTACGGATAAGGAGAATCGAAGCCCATCGGATTTAGTTAACGGCATGCCCTCGCCCGCCTGGGATCAGTTTGTGCCGCCCTTGTACCCCGACCAAGCCGGACTGTCTCCAACACAGAACAAGCGTAGAACCATGCAAGAGGAGACATCCCCATGTACACCCAGGGCATATGGACCGACACATCAAAGTAATATCTGGGACTACGAACAGCAGCCATCTCCTACTCCTCGCACTCTACGAACTGAACCTAAGCCGCGGCCGAAATCAGACTACCTCGCTGGAAGCCGCAGGATGAAGGAAGTCCTGGCCCCTTTACAGGCCTTATCTTCAGACAAGACGGCGACGGCGGACACATCGGGATCATCGCCATCCAAGCGATTCGGAAGGCCTCGAGCGTTGTCACGGCCAGAGAAGGGCGAGAAGGCTGAGCTTGCGCGAGAGCAGAGCCCAAAGGTCTCTCGCGTTCAGGCAGCGATCTCCGCTTTGAATGCTAAGGAGCAGGAGGCTGAATTGCGGAAACGCCTAAATCCAAAGGAACTCGACTCGGAATTCGAGAAATTATTGGTGAGCCTTCCCGTCGCACGACTCCCACTCAAACAAGGCAGCTCTAATTATTGGGACAGGATGCGCGGAACATTCCTCACAACATGCGAGACAAAATGCGATCTCTGGACACCAACATCAAGGCTGATTTCATCCTGAAAGATCGAACAGAGAACGCGACTCCACATACTGCGAGCAGCGGTGCGAATGACAGTACCGGTCGTCGCGGGCGTAGGAAGGAGCACAAGGAAGAAAGACAGAATTTTGATAGCAAAGATTCACGATCCCGATCCAGGAGTCGTGGTTTCAGTTTTTCCAAAGGCAGCTCGTCGCCCAAGAAGCGCCCGGACAGTGGAAGCTTCTACCGTCGTCCCAAATCCGCCGATTACTCTTTGCCCGCGGGCTTTTCTAAACTTTTGACGCCCAATGCTTCTACCACTTCGCTTTCCGCGACTGCGCGCGATACAGCCACTGACCCATCAGACTTTGTCCACTATTTAAGGGAGATTCAGAAACCTGAGATGGTAGAGATTGGCAAAATACACAAGCTTCGGATTCTATTGCGCAATGAGACTGTCAGCTGGGTTGACGCGTTCATTGCAGATGGTGGCATGGACGAGATAGTCCAGTTACTTTATCGCATCATGAAAGTTGAGTGGAGGTGAGTAGTAAATCCGGATTTGTAAGGGAAATCTCAAGATTCCAGTGCTAATACTTCCACAGAGAAGAACACGAGGATAATTTGCTTCACGAGACTTTGCTATGTCTCAAAGCTCTTTGCACTACCTCTATCGCACTCGAGCACCTCTCCAAGATTGAAGGAGAACTCTTTCCAGCCTTGCTCAAGATGCTCTTTGACGAGGAGAAGAAAGGACCCAGCGAATTTACCACCCGAGGGATTATTATCAACTTGATTTTCACCCAGCTTTCGGCTGTATCCTCGGATGAGATGGCTGCTGACCGCGCCTCGCGGATCCTCTCGTACTTGCGTGACCCTTCGCCATCTGAAGAAAACCAACCGCTAACTTTCATTGCGAACATTTACCAGTCACGTCCTTACCGAGTCTGGTGTAAAGAGGTTACGAATGTGAGCAAAGAAGTTTTCTGGATCTTCTTGCATCATCTGAATGTGATTCCGACCCCGAAGGGTGAAACACCTTCATCAGCAACATACCGAGAGCGACACTTCCCGGTCCCTCGGCCGCCGGTGCCAGCTGCTCCCTATGTCGGCGGTGTCGAATGGGATGCCACCAATTATCTGGCGGCTCATCTAGACCTACTGAACGGGATCGTGGCGTCTTTGCCCACTACTCAGGAGAGAAATCAACTGCGAGCTGAGCTCCGAGCTTCAGGGTTCGAAAAGGTCATGGGCGGGACTTTGAGGACTTGCAAAGAGAAGTTTTATTCCTCTGTGCACGATTGTCTCCGCACATGGGTTGCAGCAGCAATCGATGATGAGTGGCCGCATTTGCCTGTTCGTGAGGGACCTCCTCGCCCGGAGATTCGGTCACCATCCAAATCCCCGGTCAAGGCAGCAGCAGGCGGAAGCCCTAAGAAGGGTCTCCTGGACGAGCAGCCTCCCAAGCTGGAACTGGCGCTGGACGTCCCTGCCAACACCGGACTGCCTCCGAGCAATGTCATTGACAATTGGCTGTAGACTTTACTGTTTCGCGATCGGTGTTGTTCACATGCTAGGTACCCTGGCCAGTCATAGCACCTTTGCTGAGACTATTTATCCCGACAGGGCCTATTTATGCAATCGTTGCTGGGAGGTCCAACATTGCTTGATTTGATTAATTTTCTTGTCCCATCTTTCTTTCTGACGATTGCGGGGTTTTTTGGGGATTGAAAAGGCGCTGGCATATTCTAAGGTGTTTGGGGTGCATTTGTCCGTTCCATGACGGCCACGGCGAAATGACTTGACGACGGCAACAGGGCCACAGACCTGACTGGGAAATCATCTGACGTTCTTTTTTTGTATTCGTTTTCTTGCGAGCATGGTCAGGCAGTTCGTTCGTTTTCTCCTGTTGGACAGACACGCTAGGGCTGCGCGCTTTTCACGACCAACAGTCTAGTACTTAAGGTCTTCTTGGATGTCATTATTCTATCTTTCTTGTACATGGACAGGGTAATATACAGTATGCGGGTCCTAGGCCTTGTTCTCCACGCATCTTTGACTCTGCTCTCTCCTCGCTCGATGTATAGCAACCGCTGCATAGCCATGAGTAGAAGAACCACTTAGTCTCGATCTTTCTCCCCGGCAGCCTCCCTCACAGGCCTCGGCGGCGCAGGCGTGGAAAATGCCCCCTTCAACCCTCCAAAGAAAGCCTTCCGAATCTATACAACTTATCAGCCCCGTCCAAACCCCACACCAACTGCCCAGAGCACTCGCAAGCAGAACAAATGGTGAGCAAATAAAAGCCTTACCTCATCAAAAGGACTTCCCTTCTCATCCCACTCCATAAACAACATCGCATAAATCAGAACAACTGTCACCCACACAGATAATAATAATCAAGTCAGTAACCCATTCAACCACAGCAACAGTGCCCAAACCCCCTCCCCCCCACTCCCTTTTTCCCCTTCATCTCCGCCCCCTCTTCCAAATCTAAAAGTCCAGCGGGGGAAAACTTACACCCAATACTAAACCACTGCACCAACTTAGTGAACTTAGTCCACTTGGGCCGGGCGTACTTCAGCGCCGCGCGCCGCCGGTACTTGCGCTCGAGCCGGAACTGGTGCTTCGGCGAGAGCTTCGACATGTCCGGGGGCCATTGGCGCTTAGGTTTGTAGGGGCTGTAGTAGGCGTTTGTTTTGTTGTGGTCGTGGCCATGGTCGGGTTCTGCGTGGGATTCGTCGGTCGAGAACGGAGGGTTCTTAGGGGTCGGGGTGCTGGTTAGGCGGAAGGGGGAGGCGGAGGGTTTGGGGTGGGTGGTGGTGAAGGTCCGAGTTGGGCTTTTTATCTAGGGGGGGGCGGGTTAGTTTTTTAAGGGTATTGGTGGTGAGGGAGACGAGACGTACTTGGTGCGGCGCGGAGAGGATACCCGGGCGGATGGCGATCGGGGGGTTATTATGGGTTCGGAGGAGGCATTGTGTGGGGAGGGGACGGGCTGTTGGGACAGCTGGTGGTAGGAGAGAGGTCGGAAGAAGGCGGGTGAGGCGCATTGGGACTGCTGGGTGGGTGTTTTGTTGTGGTGGGAGGTTGGAGGTTGAAGGATTGGAGGATTACTTGGGTGCGATGCTCGGCGGTTGAGTTGAGGCGCGAGGCTTATTTTCTTTGGTTATCGCGGGATAGGCTGGCAGAACTAGATAGAGCGCCGTGCGCGCGCACTCGCTCGCCGCCTTGGGGTTCACCGCCTTCTGGGTTTATGCTTGCTGTTTGTGCTTGAGGGAGAGAGCCCGTGTGTATGTATATGGAGGGACTAATCTTAGTTACATAGGAAGCTACACATGGCTTTGAGCTAGCATGTCTTTCCGTCAAAGCGGTAATGGTGTCTGTCATCCATGATGATACTAGAGATAGGACGGATATTTCATCTAGTCTAGAAGCATATATAGGGAGCGCTTGAATTTTATCAGCAGCCGAGATAGTACATAGTGGCCTAAGGTGGTTTTAGCAGAGGGTTCTAAAAGTAGAAGGCATCTGTTTTCAACAGTTGTTAACAGTTATATTAAATAGTTTATTAAAGTTTATTATATACTGTATTAGTTTTACTAAGATTTTTTTAGATTTTAATAAAATAATAGTAAGATTACAAGATAGTTTATAGATATAGATCTATAATATTATAACTAGAATATATAATTATTTATTAACAGTTATTATTAATAATTATACTTTACTACTAAACTGTTTATAATACTATTAAATATCTGATATATTATAAAATTTTTAATAATTATAATTCTATATAAAAATAGATTTATACTAATTAAACTATAAATATATAATAAAACTTAAACTATCTATTAATATAGAGTAATATATTTAGAATAGTTTATAAAAATAATAAATAGAAAATCTATTAATATAAATAGTTATATAAAGTTAATATTCTATCTATATTATAAAAGCTGTATATTTATATTTAATAAATATCTAAAACTACTATCTATATCTATTATAAAGACCTGGCTAATCTTATTATTTAGACTTAAAAAAATCTAATTAGAAGAATATAAATAATAAAAAAAAAATAAAATAATATTAAAATCTAACTTCTATACAGGCTATATTAAAAGAAATAGAAATCTATTTTATTAAAAATAATATTAAATATTATAGTACAGAAATATTAGATCTAAACTATACTAAATAAAACTTTTAATATAAAGAGTTTTTAAATATCTAGATAAATATTTAATATAGAAATATATAAGAAAAGCTTTTACTAAATCTTATAATAATTTAAAAAATATTTATCTTAATAATAATTTTATTTAAAAATGAAATAAAAGATATAATAAATTATACTGAACTGGAGTAGTTATAGTATATTTATTTTAATAAATTAAAAAAAATATAGACAAAATCTGCTGAGCTGAAAGAAGAATATTTAAAAATAATAACTATATATTTATTAAAAATTAATATATATTATATTTATTAGTAAGAATATAATACTAAATAAACTATAGATATAACTAATATAATTATTAAATAATCTAAAGATAATCTAAATATATACTATTTTATATATCTATTAATTTAAATTATAAAGTTTGCTGCAACTGATTTATTTTAAAAAAATAGATTATAAATTAAAATAGTAAGATACAGTCTATCCAAGTCTTAAAAATATTTAAATATAATTAATTAATTATTAAAATAATAATATTAAAAAATAATAAATCTATACTTAAATTTTCTATATAAGATATTATAATTTATTAGTAGTTTATATTTATTAATAAATAGATTAAAATAGAATTCTGTATAAATAATTAAAACAGCTATATATTAAATCTATTTATTATTAGATATATCTAATAGCTTGTCTATAATAAGTCTTATTATAGTCTAAAAATCTATAAATAATATATATATTTTTATTATAAAATTATTTTAGTTATTAATCAGATATATTTAATATTATTATTATAAAATACTAAAATATACAGTAGCTATATATAATCTATTTTTTAAGATTTTATACTAAAATATAAAAATTAATTAAAATAGTAGTAATTACTGCTGTAATAACTGTATATATATAAATCAGCTAAGATAAATCTAATAAAAGCTTAATATTTAGAAAAAGAAACAGTATTATTAGTTTTATATATTAAAAATATTTAGTATAGAATTAGAATAAATCAGTACAATATTAAAAAATAATAAATAGAATAATAAAAATCTGACTAAGTTTTAATATAGTTTATATTTTTAGATATTTTAAATTTAATTACTATAGCTAGTATATAGATTAAACTATTTTCTATAATATATTAGAATATTAATTAATTTTAATAGATATAAGAATATATTAGATATATTTTTATAGATATAATTTAATATTTTTTTAATTTAAATATAGAATATTATATAGTCGACTAAGAATAAGATCTAGAATTAATATAAAAGTTTCGACTGATAATTAATAGAATTATATATTTTTTATAATAAAATATTATTACTATTTTTAAAATATTATATAGTAAGTACTCTATTTTTAAAAAAACTATATCTAAAAATAATAGCAACTATAAAAAATAGTATTAAAATTAGAAATATATCTTTTATATTATAAATAATAGTAAGTTCAGTATCTAAAATTAGTATTATAATTAAAAATATTATTATTTTTAGCTTGCTAAGATATATTTTTAGTTAATATTATAATAAATAGAATAATAACTATAGATCTTTTATAAAAAGAACTAAAAAAGTCTTTTATAATAATTTTAAGATTAGTTTTAAAATTAAATATAATATTCTGAAACTCTGCTTTATAAGAATTAAAAATAAGAATAAAAAAATTAGCTGGATAATAATACTTTTAATATAAAAATATTAATAAAGTAAGATAAAAGCTTTTTAATATCTTATATATATTCTAATATATATTAAAATTATTAATAAAGAATAGAAAAGAAATAGACCAGATATCTAACTAATTTAAAAATTATATAAAGTAATTTTAATTAAAAGATTAAAGCTTAAGCTCTGCCTGGAGTAGATATATCTAAATATAAAAATAAATCTTATAAAACTTAAGATTAATAATAAAAAAAATAACTGTATTATTAAGCTGGTTGAAAGATATATAAAAAAGCTAGAAATTAATATAATATAAAATAAAATTTATTAGTATTTTAAATAGTAGTTTTTTAACTAATAAAAATCTGCTTGATAGTTGAGAGTCTGGTAAAGTAAATTTATATATAATTTAGTTTTATAATTTAATTAACTAATATTTTTTAATTACTGGTTGAATAGATAGAATAATCTGATCTTTTATAAATAATAATAAATAAAAATCATATTTTATAAAAACTATTTTATTATATTAAAATTAAAGACTATATTTCTATCTTTATTAAATAAACTTAATAAAGTTATTTAATAAAAATAAGTTTTTAGTTAATAAAATAATATATTAATTAGATATAGTAACTAATAATAATCTTTATATATAAAAATATTAAAGTTTAATAAGATTATCAGAGTATTCTATTATTTTAAAATATATCTTTTTAGTTTCTAGCTCTAAGAATAGAATAAAATAATAGAACTTTAATAAACTAAAGATATATTAAATAGCAGTATCTTTAACTAAATTTTTTTAGTATATTAATAAAACTAATATTTATATTTTTAGATTAATTAGAATTTTATACTCTTCTATTAATAGTAGTAGTAGAAATTATTTAATATAATCCTTTAATATATTCAGTATTTTAGAAATATTCTAGATTTTTTTAAAAATATCTACAGTTTATAAAATCTTCTATAAAATTTTATAATTATTTTTTAAAATTTCTGCAGTAAAGGCTTAGAGACTAAGAACTATTAAAAACTTTAAAAATAAAGATTCTATATATTAAAAATATATATAAGCTAGTATCTGTAAAAGATTTGTATAGAAAATTCTAATTTTATTTAGATTAAGCTGAATATATTATAAAAGAAAGAAGAGATTGATATTAATATATAATATTTTTTTTTAAAATACTAATTAAAAAAGAAAGTTCTGGTTTATTAAAAAAAATTATTAAGAAATATTTATTTATTAAAAGATTTACTATCTATTAAAATACTAGTATTAGTAAAAGTCTTAGAAAACTTAGATATAAATAGAATTATTACTTAATAGAATAAAAATAAAATCTTATTTAATATTATAAAATCCAGATTTCTGAGGACGTGGTATAGTAGTAAAAATATTTTATAATTAAATATAATAGTTAGTTAAAGAATCAAAATTAGAAGTTATAAAAAATAAATAAATCTATATAGATTTTTATTCTATATAACTATTATAACGTGTTTAAAAAAACTGATTTATAACTATTAAATTATATATTTAATAAATACTTTCTAGATAATTTTATATTTTATAGTAATAGTTATTTTAGATTTTTTAGAATATAATAGATTAAATATATTTTATTTATTAAGATATAAGTCTTAATATATCTATAAGATCTAAAATATTATATTACTATAGATATAGTAGTTATATTATTATAATATATATATTCTATAAATATAACTACTATCTAATAATCTAGTAAATATAAAATATATTATATCTATTATATCTGAGTTCTAGCAGCAGAACTATATTTTTAATAATAATAATAATCTTATTTTAGATTTGTATTAATCAACTATATTAAAAAAAATAGTATTTATACTAATAAGATTTATTAATAATCTATATTAGATTTCTTTTTAAAGAAGAGATTTTAAGATTTGAGTTATAATTTATTATAAATACTTTCTTCTAAATTCTATTTTTATTTTTAATTATTAAATTTATAAGAGTTTTTATTCTTATTTTTATTCTTATTTTTATTCTTATTCTTGCTTTTATTTTTATCTTTATTCTTATTCTTATTCTTATTTTTATTCTTATTTTTATTTTTATTTTTATACTGTATAGTCTTCTACTTCTTTTTATATCTTATATATTTTTTATTATCTGAATTATTTAAAAGTTTTTTTTTTCTGCTGAACTGAAGACGGATCCTCTTTTATAATTTTATTTATATTAAATCTAATCTATATATTTTAAATCTATACTAGTAGTATAATCTATAGCAGAAAATTATTAATTATTAGATATTTAAATTAATTTAATATATATAAAGTATTAAATATCTGAATAATATAGCTCTGGTTATATTTATTTAAATTTAAGATTATTAGCTGTTTTTAACTTTGTTTATATATATTATAAAAATAAAAAATTATTATTATTTAGAAAATAATATCTAAAATATTAGTATCTTCTGTAAAAGTCTTTTATAATATATACTAATATTTTAGCTATTTCTAATCTAGTATTGTATAATTATTGATTAAAATTACTAGCTGTATCTAAAAAAAAACTTTAAAAATCTAAATAAAATTAAACTGTATCTCAGCTGTCTGAAAGATAATAATATAGTCTATATAATTTTTAACTTAATTTTTTTTTATAGAAAATATTATTATTCAGTTTTTAAATTTTTTTAAAGTAAATTTTTAAGTTTAGTTTTTTTACTGCTTGTAAAGATCACAGATATAAGATATTCTAATTTTAAAATAATTATTATTTTATTTTATTTCTAGAAAGATCTGCTCGACCGGCTAAATAATTTTTTAATTATTAAAATAAAATATAAATTATCGGTAAGTATTCTGCTGTAATTTATTAAATATCTTTATATTAAAAAAAATAAATTTTGTTTAAATTTACTGAGCTGTTATTAGATTTATTATTTTTATATAATATTATAACTACTGGATTTTTGTACTAGATATAGAGTTATTTTTAATTATTTCTAACAGTAATTATTAGCTAATAATAAAGAGTAATAATAGCAGTAGTATCTAATTAAAAAATAAAAATATAACTAATAATCTATACTAATTAGATAAATAAAAAAATCTAATTAAAAATAGTATATATTAAACTGAATTCTGGCTTTGGAATTTCTATAGATATATTAAAAATAACTAGCTTAATTACTAGAATAACTTAGATTAGAATAGTTAACTAAAAAAAAATTATAATTAATTAAAATACTAGTCTAATAATAATAATTTAGAACTATTTTTTTTTTTAACTATATAGTTAACTAATTATAATTCTGCTTTTTGCTTCTAATTTTTTTTTCTGTTAGTTTTTTATTAAATTTATAATTAAAATATATCTTATCTATAGTATAAACTTATTATTATTATTACTAATAAATTTATTTATATTAACAGAGAATAATATTACTTAACTAGTTTATAAATTTTTAACTATATAGTTAGAATATATATTTATTAGATTAGAAATATAAATATCTTAAATTTTTTAGATTAATTTCTAGTAGTTCTTTGCTTTTTCTAAGTAATTTAGATATAAAAATATTTTAATTTTATTGCTGAAGCAGTCAAAGTTGGAATATTAAAAATTATAAATACTAGTAGAATTTTTTAAAAGTTTTAGAATATTAATAAATATATTATTCTTATTAGCTCAGAAATATATAATTTTTATTAGTTTTATAATATAATTCTATCTTTTATATATTTTTCTCTATTAACTATAGAAAATCTAATCTCTTTATTTTATTTTATTAATAACTATAGTATAAACTAATTATAAAAGACTTTTTTATATACTACTAGAGATTTATTAAATATTTAGTAAATTATTCTGTTTAAATAAATATATATATCTGCAAATTTTAGAATAATTTATTCTTACTCTTATTCTTGCTTTTATTTTTATTTTTATTCTAAATTTTTAGACTGATTTAGAGATTATTTTATAATTCTAGTAAAACCTATTCTATAATCTTATCTATATTAACTATATTATCTTTTTATACTATTTTTCTAGATTATAGAGCAACTAATTTTTTATTTTTAATAATCTAATTTTTTATAGAAAATCTATTTTTTTTTAAAACCGGTATTAAACTAGTATATATTATTACTATAAGACCTGGCATCGCCTTTTATATATTACAGTCTAAAAGATAGATATTAAATATTCTTAGTATATAATATTTATAAATATATATTATATAGATTTATTTAATATATATCAGACAGCCGATTATCTGATTAAAAATTACTTATAAAATTAATAGAGAAAAAAAATAGATATTATAGTATATTAACTAAAGATTCAGACCTGATAAGTTTATAAAATAACTTATAATAAGAATCTTATATAAATTAGGATTTTTAGTAAACTTCTATATAATATTACTATATTCAGCTGTAGTAAGCTTTAAATATAGAACTCTGATATCAAATCCAGCTTTTTTAAAAATAATATAGAGATATATTTTTTTTTTAAAAAATAGATAAAAATAAATATTTTTTTATTTCTAATAATTATTTGTTTCTGTAATAGTTGCAGTAGATATTTAACTTTTAATAATCTAAAAACTAAAAATTCTAATCTATAAATTAGAATTGTTATATCTTAATTACTAATTTTAATTTTAATATTTTATTCTATATTAGTATAGCTATAAGATCGGGTGTAAAAAGCTTTTATATTTAAATCTATAGTTAAATAAGATTTATTTTTTAAAAACTATTTTATTTTAGAGATCTAGATGCTTTATTTAACTATTTTTAGTATTTTAAATACTTGATTTTTTTTTAGACTTTTCTGAATATAAATAAATTCCAGTTATAAAAAAGCTATAATTAAAATCTATAATTTTTCTATATTCTAGTAATATTTTTTTAGATACTTTTAATTTTTTATAAAAAGATACCTGTAATAGGCGAGCTTAATATTATAATATATTTTTTTTTAATAAGAATAAAAATAGATTCTTCGATTTTTTTAATTAATAATAGAATATCAGATCTAATCTTTTATCTATTTTTAAATAATATCTCTAAGACTTTTGTACGTCTGACTATTAAATATATTAAAATAGTCTAAAAATAAATAGTATATTTTATTTTATTAATTTTTTTTTTAAAAATATAATTATTAATAAATTTACAGCTGTATAAATACTACTCTTCTAAATTATCTGGTTTTGCAGTAATTAATATTAAAATATTATTTTTATATACTATATCTCAGCTATATACTGGAAGTAATAGTTTTATATATTTAAAAAAATTTTTAATACTATTAAAAAAAAGAATAGCTGTTAATAATAGATTAAAACAAGCTTTAAGCTATATATATATTAAGTTTTAACTAGAAAAATTATTATATAGATAATATACTTTATTAAAGACTACTATTTTAAATATATTTTTAAAAGTATAGAAAAA